>JARQZK010003224.1:0-12500 GCA_030704885.1 Cynegetis impunctata | reverse complement strand
CGAAGTCGAAATAAGGAAACATCCAATATGTGAAGTAATTTGCTGATTATACGGTTATACTAGTAATTAATTAATATGACTATGAGAAAAATATTAATAGCTGTTATACGCTTGTCGGAACACTTTGCATTGTATTCTCGATAGAAAGATATTTGTTTTTTTCTATTTTTTTCTTTTACGGACATATAATAGAATTTCTCCGCCTATGAGCAGCGAATAGTTATTCATACAACAAGATTATAAGGCGATGCTTTTGTACGATCGAGAAAATTTTCATATAGCCAAGGCGAGATTTTTTCATGAAAAAGTTTAGAAGAAACCAGTTGCGCCACTGTCTGTAAGATAGTTCCATATGATTATAGTGATATGTTTTTCACTCGAGCATTATTTATACTTTGTCATTAACAATTTTATGCAAAAAAATCGCGTTTTTTTAGTTTTTTGTTACAAACTGAACTATCAGAGTGTCGCAATAGACTCATAGAAAAATTGAAAAAATGAGACGAAGAAATGAGAGGTCGACGGCTGTAGACCCTTAGTATGAGAGAAATCGAAAAAAACCGCCAAAATCTGCAGTTTTTCAAAAATTCAAAAATAGTTTTTGAGTTGTAGCTTAGAGTCTCTGCTCAGTATTTGTTATTAAAATATAAACTTATTTATGCGAAGAGCAAGAAACTGACCGATGCATAGTTTCGATCTGTGGCCATTTGTATATTTTACTATGCAAATTTTCCAGCAGACCTGAATGCGACAGGTTATGATTTCAATTTACAAAAAAGATTTAGAAATTAGAATTTATAGTTCAAAATGTTCATCTTGGTTTTACATGAAACGCTGAGAAATATGTTAAAAATAAAGCTGAACATGACGAAAAACGGCAGAGCGCGTGATAGTAGTTGAAGAGTGGGGGTAGAGCAGGCAGGCAATGAGAAGCATGACATTCGAAAGCGTAGGCATTTTGAACATGACGGTAATTTCTAGGCCGTTTTTCGCGATGTTCAGCTTTATTTTTAACATATTTCTCAGCGTTTTCAAGTAAAACCAAGATGAACGTTTTGAACTATGAGAATTCTACTTTCAAAATCTTTTTTGTAAATTGGAATCAATGAATTAAGTTGATAGTACCTACTTACGGGATATGTTTCATGAGCTGAAATAGATATTTTTTGGTAAGGTGTACACCACAGCAAAAACTTTCATCTGGACTAATAAATGCAATTTGTTTGCTTTATATAAATATATACATAATATATATATATATATATATATATATATATATATATATATATATATATATATGTATATATATATATATATATATATATATATATATATATATATATATATATATATATATATATATATGTTATAATCTCTTGATAATTATTAGCAATAAGAGGCTGGTTGAATCTTAAAAAACTCGATTTTATTTAAAAAGTTGACGTTTCACTATGATATTCGTAATTGAAATTTCTTTGACATTTATTGATTTGAAAAAATTTTTAAAAGACAAGGCTGCTTTGTCTTGCTAATTATTTATCATATGCTATTCAGTCTAATATTAAACATTCAAAAATTGTTATCATTAGATGGTAAGGGAAACCAAAGAAACCTTTACCTACGTAATGTTTGAAAATAAAAATAATAGGTACTATTTATCTAACAACAAAGAAATTAGTCATGGGAAAACATTAAAGATGTGGAGTAAGATTATCGGTATAGCACGTTTATATGGAAGCAGCCGTTTGACACGTGTTTCGGACTCTTTGGTCCTCATCAGAACGGCGTAGACAAGCATTGGATTGAAAAATTGAAGATGAAAATAGTACAACAAACAAAATCCTCTGATACGGAAGACAATCACCCTCATTGTGGTTTATTGTTTGAACTCTCCGGTATGGGAGATTTGGTCAAACTTTGCCACGGAGGCGATTAATGCTATCCGCGAGAACTAAGAACGAGTAAATAAACAATAACAAAAGAAATTAGTCGCGGGAAATATTAAATAGGTAGAGCAAATTATCGGTATAGTTCATTTATATGGAAGTAGCCGTTTTTAATGAAATTTTTTATTTATTTAGAATTTCAAATCTTTTAAAAAAAGGTACTTACAGTTTAGAAAAATTTTGAAACTCTCAGCTTAAGTTGCTACGCCGTTCTGATGAGGACCAAAGAGTCCGAAACACGTGTCAACGGCTGCTTCCATATAAACGTGCTATACCGATAATCATACTCCACATCTTTAATGTTTTCCCATGACTAATTTCTTTGTTGTTAGATAAATAGTACCCTATTATTTTTATTATCAAACATTACGTAGGTAAAGGTTTCTTTGGTTTCCCTTACCATCTAATGATAACAATTTTGAATGTTAATATTAGACTGAATAGCATATAATAAATAATTAGCAAGACAAAGCAGCCTCGACTTTTCAAAAAATTTTTTCAAATCAACAAATTTAAAAGAAATTTCAATTACGAATATCATAGTGAAACGTCAACTTTTTAATAAAATCGAGTTTTTTAAGATTCAACCAGCCTGTTATTGCTAATAATTATCAAGAGATTAAAAATAGATCACAGGCAACAACAATTCGAATAAATAATTATATATGTATATATATATATATATACATATACATATATATATATATATATATATATATATATATATATATATATGTATATATATATATATATATATATATATATAATATATATATATATATTATATAAGTATATATATATATATATTATTATATATATATATATATATATATAATATATATATGTTATATATATATATTATATATATAAGTATATATTATATATATATATATATATATATATATATATATATATAAGTATATATATATATATATATATATATATATATATATAATACAGCATACAACTTCAGTAATCCGGACACATATCGTTCCGGTCAATGCCGGATTATCGAGGTATCTGGAGTACTGGGACTATTTATTTTTTTGATTAAAAATCGCAAAAATTACATAAAAAAAACCTTTATTTCGTAAAAGTGCTTATATAAAAAAAAGTAGAAACTTAAAAAATCATTCCAATGTTGAAAAACTATAAAACTACAGTATATGTACCTATGTAGGTATAACTTAAACTGTGTTAGTTACTGCATTTTTTTGGGAAAAAGGTGTCTAACTTGGTATGAATGCTCCTGTTTTTGGCTAGTTCAAATGCTTTTCCTTTTAGTCTTTTGAGTAGCAATATGTCTTGAATTGGAAAATCATTTTCCTTCAGCCCATTAAATGTATAATGATAATGACCTCGCTGCGTCCTTGATATGATTTTGACACAAAGTTTCTTATTTTGTCCTTATTTTTCATTATGTCAAAAATCTTGGATCTAGGCACGCCAAAATTTGCTGCCGTTCGACGGATACTTCCAGATCTATCTAGACTGTCTAATATTTTCACATTTGTTGCTGAGTGTTAATGTTTGTGGGGCTTTATTTGGAACCATCCCCAACAGAAAAGATAACTATGTTCTTACGTACTTACTACTCAGAATAAAATGAATGACAAATGCCCACAATCTTTAAATAACGCGTCAAAGCTTGTTAAGACAGAAAAATTATTGCTATGGTTCTATGGTTTCGTTGCATAACGTTTTTAACGTCCAGTTTAGAGAGGTGAAATTTTGAAATGTACCGGTTCACAGAGCAATCCGGATTACTAGAGTGTCCGTTTACTGAAGTTCTACTGTATCTGCAGTCTACAGTATCTAAAATAAATTACATAAAGTGAACAAGGAACATTCTTCAATAATTTAAAAAATTATCGAAAATTATACAAGGGAGAAACCGTCAAGTCTCCCGACTCAAAATCTGCTTACAGCTGTTTCTACCTTATTAGATCTCACCAATGCAGCTCATTCGACTCGGAGTGGATAAACAAATTTCTAATAATTGTTCCCCAATACAAATCGTGAACGATCTGCTAAAATCTGGAAAACAACTCATAGCGCCCTTCCACCAAAGATATTGGAAACAAACAATTCGCCGCTTAGATCGAAAATGCAGAATTCCGTCGCCAGAATACGTTATGCCTACTCTGCAGTAGTGACGTATATGATTCCAAAGCACACTAACATACTGTTTAAAAAAACTCTGGATATACTCACGACAGTGTCCTCTTAAATATTCATCGTTGGATTGTGAATGTAGTATTCGCGTTGCGGAATACGTATAAATAGCTCCCTTGGAAAGTTGTTCGATAATTTTTTAAATTGTATGTATGTAATTTGATATAAGTTAGCAAGTAGATATGTTTTTCATGATTTGATTATTTGAAATAAATTTTAAGCGAATTATATTCACTTATTAGTTATCATAGTGATATTTATTTTGTTGCTGTTTGTTCATCTATAAAAATCATTTGAAAACATAGATTTGAGTAAATAATACAATTGATTTTAAATAAGAAATGACAATAATTCAACAACAAAATATTATTCATAAATAACTACTTAAATTAAAGGATAATTAATCGGAAAATCTAAAAAAATAATAATATACTAAAAAACAGAATTTAAACTAGTGAATATGAACGGAAATTGAATTTCTTCAGATATTTGATTCTCTTGAGTAAAAAACATTTGAAACACTTCAAAAAGTTAGAAATAAAATAAATATAAAAAAAGTTATAAGATCCTATGATTATCTGAACTACACTCAAAAAACTTTTTCAATATAAAAGATACAAGCACTAATTAAGTCTGTCAATATTAAGATATTGATCAATCATCTACAAAAAAGATTTTGAAAATAAAATGCATGCATACAATGAATGATATAATTATCAAAAAATTGCCACTTTCAGATATACCTTTCATTAGCTAAAAACAACCCTGATGAAAATGCAGCTTAATGGGCTTTATACAAGAATAAATCGGCTGTTTCTGTTTGATGTTTCGCCGCTGCAGAAGTTTCTTTAATCAAACGAAGAGCATTTTCAGTTGCACTGTAATCTAATCCAATTTTGGTGTGATCTCACAGAAGGTATCCGTTGATTAAAAAGCCCATATAGCCCACGCAACACCGTATGTCTTGTTTGATATAAAGTAAATTGATTTTCTAATGAGTTATGAAGACAAACTATTGGTTTTTCACATATCCCTAGGTCTTTCTTTAATTGAGAAATAAAAATATATATTTTATACATATATATATATATATATATATATATATATATATATATATATATATATACTATATATATATATATATAATTATATATATATATATATATATATATATATATATATATATATATATATATATATATATATATCTATATATCTCTATATATATATATATCAATCTATCTGACACGAAAAACGATGTTCTGTCATAGAATTTATTTTTATCTATATATCTATTTAATCTATTATTAAAATCTATCTATCATTATATCTATCTATCAATCGATCTGACCCGGAAAACGTTGATTAAATTATTAAAATGGCTATTAAAAAATATGGGTTGTTGATAGAAGGGTGAAAATTTAGAGTTGTATGTACTTTTCGATGCAACAGCATAAAAAAATAGAAATAAAAAATTTTGTCCAAAAAATTTATAAAAATATTTGGGGTGGACCATCCTAATCACTTAGGGGTATGAAAAATAAATAACGACCTATTCTCAGAACGACTATTGTTATTTTCGATTGCCATCTTGCAACCGTATTGTGGATCTGAAGATAAAATTTAAAAAAATGAAAATCGCGATGGAATTTTGATTCTAAGTCATGACAAAATAAAATTAAAAATCTTGTCAAAAAAATTGAAGTTTATAATCAACAAATTAAAATAGGGGTTGATCGTAGAGGCGAAAATTTGGGGTTGTATGTATTTTTGAATGCTATATCATACAAAAAATAGAACAAAAAATTTTGTCTGAAAGGGGGTGAAAAATAAATTTTGTTCGATTCTCAGACTTAACCGATATGCACACAAAACTTCATGAGAATCGGTCGAGCCTTTTCGGAGGAATTCAATGAATAAAAAATAGGGTTTGATCGTAGAGGGGTGAAAATTTGAGCTTGTATGAATCTTTGAATGGTATAATATAAACAAAATAGTACAGAAAATTTTGTCTGAAAAATAACAAATTAAAATTGAGTGGAGGACCACCCTTGACAATTAGGGGGATGAAAAATTGATCTTAGCCGATTTTCAAAACTACCCGATATGACTACAAAATGTCATGAGAATCGGTCCAGCCATTTCGGAGGAGTTTAACTTCTAACACCGTGACACGAGAATTTTATATATATATTATCTAATATATAAAATTCTCGTAGTTAAACTCCCTGCCGAAATGGCTCTACGATTCTCATGAAATTTTGTATGCATATCGGGTAGGTCTGAGAATCGGCCAAAATCTATCATCCCCATAAATTTTAAGGGTGGTAACCCTTCAATTTTTAATTTTTATTTTTCAGACAAAATTTTTTGTTCTATTTTTTCATGATACAGCATTGAAAAATATCTACAACCCTAAATTTTCACCCCTATACAATCAGCCCCTATTTTTCATTTGTTAAACTCTTCGGAAATGGCTCGACCGATTCTGAGAATCGGACAAAATCTATTTTTCATTCCCCTGAATGCTGAGGTTGGTCCAACCCTTAATTTTTTTTATTTTTCATACAAAATTTTCTGTTCTCTTTTTTTTATGATACACCGTTCAACACTACATACCACCCTTAATTTTCACCCCCCGACGATCATCCCCTATTTTTTATTTGTTAATTATCACCTTCAATTTTTTTGGCAAGCTTTTTATTTTTATTTTGTCATGACTTAAAAATAAAAAAATTCATATTACTCTCTATTTTTCACCCTTCTACGATCAACCCCTATTTTTCCATGCCGACTTTCATTTTTATTCATTTCATCCACAGATCCGCAATAGGGTTTCAAGATGGCAATCGAAAATAAACAATAGTCGGTCTGAGAATAGGTCGTAATAGTTTTTCATACCCCTAAGTGATCAAGGTGGTTCACCACAATTATTTTTATAAATTTTTTTTTGGCAAAATTTTTAAAAAATTAAAAAATACATTCAACTCTGAAATTTTCACCCTTCTATCAACAACCCATATTTTTTTATAGCCATTTTTAATAATTTAAACAACGTTAGCAGGGTCAGATAGATTGATAGATAGAAAGATAGATAACTATCTAGATCAGTGTTTCCTTATTAGTGGTACGCGTACCCCAGGGGTACGTGAAGTTGCATCAAGGGGTACGCGCGGTTGTCAGTAAAAACAAGAACAATTTACAAAATATTATTTACAACGATCATCATCGTAAAGCACGGAGCACCGAGCTCTAGAATTTTTGCAGCTATTTGCAAAGAGCTTGGCAGTGAACACGAGACCCTGTTGTTACATACTGAAGTGCGTTGGCTGTCCAAAGGAAGAGTTGTTTCGAGAATGTTTGAAGTAAGACATGAAATTGAGTTATTTTGGTCGAGCAGGTACACGATGAGTACAAACAGACGCTGACTGACTCTTTGTGGGTGCAAAAATTGGCTTACTTGTCAGATACCTTCACAAAATTTAAATGAGTTGAATTTGGGACTACAAGGCCGTGATACAACCATATTGACTATGTAGGGGAAAGTTGAGTCAACTATACAAAAATTATTCCTCTGGACATCTTTTGATTGACAAGTGTAAATATGACCAGTTTCCAAATCTTAAACTTTTTTCGGATACAACTTCATCGACAGTAAATGAAGATTTAAAATCAGACATAAAATGCCACATGCAAAATCTGTCGGCGGCTTTACGCAGTTACTTCCCAGAAATATCGCCGCAATGGAACTGGGTAAACAATCCTTTCGCGAACCATTCCGTTGACCACCTACCGATCTCTGATCAAGAGCAATTAATAGACATCTCATGCAACAGCAGACTCAAAAGTTGTTTTGTGGAGCAATCACTGGGTGACTTTTGGCTAATTTAAAAGATATTTATCATATCAGCGAATCAGCAATAAAAATATTACTGCCATTTTGCATGACCTACCTCTGTGAAAGCGGATTATCTGTCATGACGAACTTAAAAACTAAACACCGTCACAGACTTTAACTTGAAGACGATTGAAGACTGAAGCTGACTGAAGGACAACCAGATTTTTAAGAGCTGTGCAAAGAAAAACGTGCACATTTGTCACATTAGCGTCTTCGCCGATACATCATACCTATAATAATTCTGATTTCCACTATTGTACTGTAATTTGAAGATCATAAAGGTTATGTAAACTGACTTATTTTTTTTATTTATCACTACTACATTAAGGGGTACGCAGGTTTGAGGTCTTTTTTGAAGTGGTACGCAGCATAAACTAATTGGGAATCACTGATCTAGATAGATAGATACATAGTTAGATAGATGAAGATACATCGGCAGAAAGATGAATAGATAGAAAGATAGATAGGTAAAAATAATTTATATGGCAGAACAACGTTTGCCGAGCCAGATAGATTGATAGATAGATATGTAGATAGATAGATAAAAAAATGATTTATATGCAGAACAGCGTTTGCCGGGTCAGCTAGTATATATATATATATATATATATATATATATATATATATATTATATATGTATATATATATATATATATATATATATATATCATATACAAATATCATATATATATATATAATTTTTTTTTTTTGGTTTTCTTTGACTTAATATATATTTTTTCGTAATATGTTCTTGGCGTTAGGTCATGAAATGATTGTGTATTGACGTTTCGACCATTTTATGGCCTCTTTCAAAATCTATAAACTAAAGGACGTATATAACATTAATTAGATGACTGTTAAAATTAATGTAATATTACGTCCTTCCAGTTTATAGATTTTGAAAAAAGGCAATAAAATGGTCGAAACGTCAATACACAATCATTTGCATGACACCTAAATTGCATTACGGGAACTTGCAGAACTTATTACGAGAAAAAAAAAAAATATATATATATATATTATATATATATATATATATATATATATATATATTAAATATTATATATATATATATATATATATATATACATATGGATTCGATCAAGCACCCTGTTATCCGCCATCATAAAGCTATTTAAGTAAAAATACCGGGCGCGTGATAAACGAGATATTCCGTGAATATAGAACATTGGCATTATATTTGCAATATTGTACCTAATAATATTAGTGTGAAATTAATATAATTGAAGCTAGAATGCCTATGATTGAGTGCTATGTCTTTTGCCCCCAACTAGGCTACTAATATGAACAATGAGCGCTCCATGGTAGATAACGGATTTTGAAATTTATGAGTCTTAAATCTTTGTTTAGCAATCAATTTGTAATGTTGGATAAATGGCTATTTTATAGCTGTTCGTAATATTTTATGTTTGGAAACAGTCGCTTTCATTTCCATTGCTTTAACGTTCTACCTTCTCAAATGAATAATAAACTTTTTTCAACTCGTTATGTATTAAATCGATACGTTATGAAATTGATATCTATGGTGATAACCAGTTTTGAAGGAATATTAAAATGAATGATTAAGGACGTTTGCCGAGCCAGATAGATTGATAGATAGATATGTAGATAGATAGATAAAAATGATTTATATGGCAGAACAGCGTTTGCCGGGTCAGCTAGTATATATATATAATATTATAAAATATATATTATATATATATATATATATATAATATAATTTATATATTATATAATATATATGTATATATATATATATATATATATATATATATATATAAATATATAATATTATATATTATATTTTTTTTTTTTGGTTTTTTCTTTGACTTAATATATATTTTTTCGTAATATGTTCTTGGGTTAGGTCATGCAAATGATTGTGTATTGACGTTTCGACCATTTTATGCCTCTTTTCAAAATCTATAAACTAAAGGACGTATATAACATTAATTAGATGACTGTTAAAATTAATGTAATATACGTCCTTCAGTTTATAGATTTTGAAAAAAAGGCAATAAAATGGTCGAAACGTCAATACACAATCATTTGCATGACACCTAAATTGCATTACGGAACTTGCAGAACTTATTACGAAAAAAAAAAATATATATATATATTTTTATATATAATATTATATATATATATATATATATATTTTATAATATAATATATATATATATATATATATATATACATATGGATTCGATCAGCCACCCTGTTATCCGCCTATCATAAAGCTATTTAAAGTAAAAATACCGGGCGCGTGATAAACGAGATATTCCGTGAATATAGAACATTGGCATTATATTTGCAATATTGTACCTAAATAAATTATAGTGTGAAATTAATATAATTGAAAGCTAGAATGCCTATGATTGAGTGCTATGTCTTTTGCCCCCCAAACTAGGCTACTAATATGAACAATGAGCGGCTCCATGGTAGATAACGGATTTGAAATTTATGAGTCTTAAATCTTTGTTTAGCAATCAAATTTGTAATGTTGGATAAATGGCTATTTTAATAGCTGTTCGTAATATTTTATGTTTGGAAACAGTCGCTTTCATTTCCATTGCTTTAACGTTCTACCTTCTCAAATGAATAATAACTTTTTTTTCAACTCGTTATGTATTAAATCGATACGTTATGAAAATTGATATCTATGGTGATAACCAGTTTTGAAGGAATATTAAAATGAATGATAAGGATTTTTCAAGGCATGAAATAATTGAAATTCAAAACAAACAATGAAATTTCACTAAATATATAATATATATATATATATATATATATATAATATATATATATATATTTATTTATATATATATATATATATATATATATATTATATATATATATATATATATATTATTATATATAGAATATTATATATATATATATATATATATATATATATATATATATATATATATATATATATATATATATATATATATATATATGACAATCTATTATACCGAGTGGAATGGAACAATATTTATATACCATAAACTCTAAATACCCTGTGGGGTGAACTAAAGGCTGAAAATTCTTTCTTTCCAAATGATTAGACAAACCAATTAATTCTCGATATTTTGCTTTTTGATTCAGTTCAATATTTATCTCTTTACTATAGATACAAGTTTTCGAAGAAATCTCTACAGTTTTTGTTCAAAATCAAACTAGAGTGAATACTTCTTAAAATAAATTGAAGATGGCAAAATACACACCCCAAAATTAGACTTTCCTCTACGAAGTACTGACTTAAACCTACTTGAGCATCTTTTGGATATTCTAAAAAAATCGGTCCAAAGTCATGTACCTGCTCACATAATAACATTCAAGATTTGGAACGTGTAGTTCTCGAAAAATGGGATAACCTTCATAAGCCGATTATAAATAATTTACGCGTTATTAATTTGTTACTCGTTTATGTTGAATTTTAATTTAATGATTGTTGCTTTGGATATTAAGATGTTTTACGTCGCGAAAATTATAGAGATTTCTTTGAAAATTTGTATTTTTCGTGAAGAGACAAATATTGGACTGAATCAAGTAACGAAATATCAAGAACAAATTAGTCTTGCTATTTATTTATGAAGAAAAAATTTGTAGCCTTTAGTTCATCCCACGGTTCAGAATTTAAGGTACATAAATAATGTTTCATGCCACCGGGTATAATACATTGTCAAATTTATTTTTACATAAATGCAAAATGCTTTTGATAATCCAATGAATTTTCTACAATCAGCCGAAAAATCATGCAATCGGTTAAAAATTAAAAAGAGTTATTTCAAATCAAAAATAAGTATAATTTTAAGTGTTGCGTTAATTTTGTCCATGAGTATATATATATATATATATATATATATATATATATATATATATATTATATATATCTATATATATATATATATATAATATATATATATATATATATATTATATATATATATATATATTTTTTTTTTTCTGGTACATTGTGACATCTCCAGAGGACCCCATTAGACCAGATAAATTGAGGCTGTTTTTGAAGCTAAACTATCAAAATTTTGTTGAATTCACTCTAAATTTTGGCATGGGAAGTGAATAAGCAAGGGATATGGAAATTAATTATAAACAACATACCTACAATTTAGCCTTCCAGGACTTTTTGGAGCCCATATGGAACTAAAAGTATGTTATTTAAAAAGAAAATTCTTGAATTCTTGAACCCCCTCCAAATAGAGTTATTGGATTGAAAATTTGTACATGAATCAATCACTATTATTTAAGCATAATATCGACATTACCCACCTTACCGGAAATAACTTAGTAAGGAAATCATATAAAAATAATGAATCAGAAGATCACAAAACAATAAACCAGTACTCAGTAGTATATAAATTTAATTGTGGTGATTGCGATAAATTTTACCTTGATAGAAATTACAGAAGCTCTCAGACCACAACTTCAGAACAT
>JARQZK010003223.1:0-24815 GCA_030704885.1 Cynegetis impunctata | reverse complement strand
TCCAAGGGACAATAGCTTGATACCTCCCTTTCCTGAGAAAAAGGGTCTTGACAGACGGACGGACATCAAAGTGATCCTATGAGGGTTCCGTTTTTTCCTTTCGAGGTACAGAACCCTGAAAAGGATGCACGGAAAGCTATCAGTAATGCAATGGGGCTACACGACTTGAAATACAAAGAAAAATAAAAATTTTGGCGGCACAGTATTTCAGTGAGAAAAATAATGCGAAAAATGACAATAAGTCTGTTCATCTCTTATCAAAGTATTCAACAGTTCAATTCCTCCATATACTTTTCTTCGTTTGAGGCTTGTTGGTACTAAATATTTATGCTTGCGTTTTTTTCACAAAATAATGAAATTTGGTGACTTCTGGAGACTTGCAAGCAAACAGTTTTAAACACTGAAGTTGCCAACAATTTCGATGGAAACGCAACTTTCGTGCGATAAGTACCTTCGTTCCAATAGGAAAATTATGGATCGAACGAGTTTTTCGTCGATGTGCTTGCTCCCATTATATCCGTTCGACGGGTGCGATAATTAACATCGCGTACGATAAGAAAGAGTCATCGATATTTGTAAATGATATCGCATAGGCGCGACGCCCATATCGTCGACTTTGTAGCATAGAAAGCGCAGCGTTTCATTCTAATTCTCGCGTGCATCATCATCCACTCGTTTTGACAGCGCGAAGCGTCCGGTTACACACATCGAATTATCTACTAAAGCATTCCACACACCCATCCGTTAAACTTGAACGCAGAAATACTGAAACTAGTACCGGGGCGGTCTGAAAGTTTCTGAGACTCAAATCAAATCAATTATTTTCTGTGAAGTTATACAATTTATCGATAAAGCGAAAAACTAAAAAATGTAAAACCTATAAATAAAAACACATCAAGCAAAAAAATATAAGAACTAAACAATTTGAAATATTGAAAAACAAACACATACAGAATATATACAAACTTTATATTCTTAACAATAGATCCGAGAGTAAGTTTCAACTTGATTGAAACTTTTGCTTGTTCAAAAAACCCCATGAAATGAAATAAAATTGAAGTTTTTCAAAACCTGCTTCATTTTATATTCAATTTAATGTAAAACTCTATGAATTTTTGTACTAAGTTCGGAAGTGTAATAATAATCTAGTGAGTGACTTTTGCCATATTCCTATGTAACTGTCAACTATGGTAAATAATTATCAAATGGTCATTATTTTTCAACTATGCTAACTCTTCAGTAAAGAATATATCTTGTAAAGTGCTATTGGTATTGGAGCTATTTCGTACAAGTAGGCGCAATTAATTTATTTAATGAAAAATACTCGAATATACCAGTTACGGGGAATGGATTTAAAAAATTAATAAAGAAATTAGATACTCACTAGATTATTATTACATTTCCCAACTTGGTGCAAAAATTCATAAGGTTTCACATGAAATTGTATATAAAATGAAATATGTTTTGAAAAACTTGAATTCCATTTCATTGTATGGAATTTTTGAACAAGCAAAACTTTTTATCAAGAATAACATTTTTTGCTAATATATATAAATTATATGTATATTCATAAAATAACAACATTGCGCTTATACGAATACAGATGGCGCGCACGCGTAGCAAAGCTGTCGTATCAGTCGTGTCGGACGCAGTTTAAAGGCTCGTTTTCATTAGTAGAGTTAGCGGTAGAGTAACTAGCATGCTTGTCAGCATGCCTACTCTACTTAACCGCATTTAGAGCGAGTAGCCGTTCACACGCAAATTGAAAATAATGGTAGAGTAGAGTACAGTTTAAAATTGAAAACGCAACAATGAACATCAGCCGTCGTCGTCGTGCTGTGAGGTAGTGTTTGAGGAATATTTCTGACATTTCACTGAGGGAAGTGACCGTCGCTATTGAGTAGGAAGAAAATAGAATAAAGAAAATATGGACGAGAAATTGGATCAGAAGAAGGCATACCCATGGAGCGTCTGCACTTCTTTTGAGAAAACTAGCCGAAAAGGACACACAAGAGTATAAAATGTGTTTTAGAATGAGTCCGGATGTGACATATAGAGAACATAATATTCAATTCTACAAAAGCATCGCATATAAGTTTTTGGCATAGATACGTTGATGATGTAATTGCTTGTTTTAAGGGCACCGCGAGACAATTAGATCAGTTTTTGAATTATATTAATAGCATTCACCCAAATATAAAGTTCAAAATTGAAAAAGAATTGGATCGACAAATAAACTTCTTGGATTTAACTATCTTTCATAATAATAATACTTTGAGTTTCGATATATATAGAAAACCAACTTTCACGGATATATGTATTCCGTCGGATTCAAATCATCCTCTTTCCCATAAACATTTCAGCTTTAATTCAATGATCCACAGAGCGTTTTCAATTCCATTATCCGTAACAAATTTAGCGAAAGAAATTTCGACTATAAAACTATAATTGCGTCAAATAATGGTTTTCATTACAAGTATTGATAGATAAAATGATAAACAAGAAACGTAATCAAAAGCGTACAACAGCATATATCCCCAAATAAAAGGAGAAAAATCCGAAAAAATCACATCTTTAACATATTTTGGTGCTCTAACAGAAAAAGTTGCTAATGTCATACCTAAATGTAATATTAAAATTACTTTCAAACCTAAGACAAAACTCTCAGGATTTTTATTCAATGCCAAAGATATCACTTCAAAATTTGAAAGTTCAGGAGTTTATAAGTTGATTTGTCCTGTATGTAAAGGAGAGTATATAGGTCAGACTGGTCGATCGTTCAAGACAAGATTTAAAGAACACCAACAATCTTTTTTGAAAAATAAAACGGATTCAACGTTTTCAAATCATTGCCGTGAAAACCACCACCCATTTCCACAAATAGATAATTTTCAAATCATGCACAAATTACCGAAAGGAACCAAACTTACTTACTTAGAATCATTAGAAATTTTTAAACCCAATAATAATGCAAAAGATATGTTGCTGAACGACCAGATTGACTTGATATATTCTCCTATATTTAGTGTATTTAAACAATAATGTCTTTTCTAAGAACATTGTATTGTACCAATTTGTGAAATTCACTCGATTAGCCCTTCTTGAAATATGTTCCTCTTGTCTATTTAGGTACCTGCAATAATCCTTTCCCACCCGTAAGCGCAAATCTATAATTATTCTGTACTCAGTTCTTAACTCAATCTGCCCGATGATGGTCTAGTGACGGAAATTGCAATCGCAGTGTTATATTTTTCAAAATATTTTGTGATAATAAACGTAGTAAATTCAAATTTAGTTTTGTTAATTAACTCCTTCAGCCAGATCAGAGGATACAGTTGTATGTACAAGTGCATTAAGGATAGGTGAGACGGGATATTTATGGAACATAGGAAGTGTGGGTAGGGTTCAGAGGATTAATACTGGCCCAGCATTCGCCTTATAAGTTTGCAAGCAGTGACTTACATTACCATGAGGAAACCTCTGAGAAAAACTCATGGCAGACCTGTCGGCCCCGGGATTTGAACCCGAGACCTCCCAAATACTAGCCAGCGTACCTAACATACTCGACTAACTAGCTTGGTTACCGGCGATAGCTATCCTTCACTTATGTATCTGTTCCGGATGTCTGATATTTTATTATTCTATCATTCCGGAGAATTATGATAATCTCCAATAAACAAAGTAGTTTTCTCAATATTCCACTCCGTGTCGCAGGATACAAGTCGCACCGAACCGATGACTATTGGATAAACGTCGACAATGTTCCACACGCTGAATCTTGTCGAGAACTGACACATATGTCCGGGCAACACCGGTCAACAAGTGCATGCGTCATTGTCGCATGTTGCATGTTTCTTTATGTTCTTTCAATTGAAAGACAGTGTAGCATGCGTCATTGTCATCATGTTGCCTAAATGTTGCCCCAGTGGAATTGCGCCTTATCGTGCCGACAAGGAACTCCGTTCTTCGCGATTCGGACGTACCGAAACGCGATTTTCTACACCTGTCGCGTATATCCGAAAAGCAGGTGACGCAATACTCCGCGTTCGTTTCGAACAGATCGGATAGGTCAACGTATCCGTTAACGAACAGAAAAAAAAACACGAAGGAACGACCGCTCGCGAAAGTCGATGTCGAAAAACGTGTCGGCCGGCCGCAATCGGCCCGACGATATTCCGATTATTATCCGGTTCGCCGTAAACTACTTTCGATTTCGCGGAAAGGCAAGGTGACGCAACAACGTCGAAAATTCGAATGTCCGGAAGAAATGGATACTCCGAAATTATACGTGTCGTAATTCTCGGGTTAGTTTTTGACGATTAATAGTGCGACGTATATTTTCAGTATAGGTTACATTTTGTGGGAGCGGCATTTTAACACAATGTTGCCTATAATACTCGAACGTTTGAAGCTAACTTACGTTTCGTTTATATTTAAGGTCATAAGAATTTAACGGTAATTTCAATTGTAGTCAATATTCAATTTATTTCAATAACAATTCAATTTATTCAATAACAATTTTTTCAAATGATCATTGAAACAGGTATACAAATTTTTTGAAAAAAAAATTATATTCAAGTAGCAACAAAATCACATGTATGTAGATAATTATATTAGGGCTTGCAATCGTCATTTTTTGACATAAAAAACCCTAAATATGTCAAAAACGCTTAGACTTAGTTATAGCACATAATACATAAAATCTGCCTAAAATCTTGCGTAGAATCCAAAAAATGTATTAATATATAGGGTATCCAATTTAAAATAAGCAAGTTGGTATCTACTTCCGGTATTAACCGGAAAAGTGCCACCTATCTTTTAAGTCCGAGTTTGCCCCTATCGACATTAGTATACTGTCAAATTTTCAAAAGTTTCTTATGTGTTAGTTTTCCATATACAGATCGCGTTCTTTCCCGGTGGGACACCCTGTATATATATATATATATTTTATTATATATATATATTATATATATATATAGTATATTATATATATATTATATATATATATATATATATATATATATGATATATATATATATATATATATATATATATATATAGTATAAAAGGATATCGACCGTACGGTATGAAATAGTAAGGTTGAAAATAAAACAAAAATAACACCAGAATACAAAAACATCAAACAACTTACAGTTTAAAAGTAAAATTCAAACACACAAGGCATCACATCGACATGTTAAACAGTACTGATCACACAATGGGAACAAATCTCTCTAACAACTGGTCTAATTTTTTCTTTTATATTTAAAAATCGCGTTATCTGTCTCCTCTGTCGGTCCGTCATACTATGGTGGCTAAAATGGGACTAATCGGAGAGCCCATCCGATTAGTCCCATTTTAGCCACCATAGTATTGGACCATTTACTACAGAATGTCATACCGTTATTACCTTTCAATCTTCCATTCATTTTTAAATATGTAGATGATATAATATGTTCGATTCCTTCCGACTGTTGTCAAATGACTTTAGATTTGTTTAATTCTTTTAATGATCATGTTCAGTTTACCCTTGAAAAAGAAAATCAGCAAAAGTGTTTCCATTTTTTGGACACGAAAGTCATAAGAACGGAACAATAATAAAATTAATTCTGGATTGGTATCAGAAACCAACCGACTCAGGAAGGTTTTTGAATTATTCTTCACAAACCACCCTTAAAATCGCAGAAAATTCAACACGCGTCATCGCTATGAAAACACACGTGTCATACATATATGCGATGAGCAGTTCAAAACAAGATAATTTTAAAAAACTTTTTCTCATATTTCAACAATAAACGCGGCTACCCTAAACAGATTTTGAATAAATTAATCTATAATTCCTGGTTTTTTTATGACGAACACCGACAGAGGAGACAGATAAACGCGATTTTTTAAATATAAAAGATTTGCCTTTCGTAAGGGGTTTGACGGATTGGTTGATACCTCTCTTCAAGGATTTTTCCGGCGCTTCAAGATCGCTAAATATAAGTTAAGAGTTCTATGCTCTTATTTCAAAATGTAAAGGACCCAAACACCAGTGGATTTCAAGAGTAATGTAGTATATAAAATACCTTGTTTGGGATGTCAGGGTTGTTACATTGGACAAAACCACGCCCAGTGGCTTAAACATAGAATCAACACAGCACAGGAGTGATTGTTCGACTTGGGTAAAAATTCTTGTGGCTTGTATAGTGGATCATTATATAAAAACAGGCCATAACTTTGACTATAATAAATGTCAGTGTTTTGAAAACAGAGTCTAATTATGGAAACCGGTTTAATTTCCTGGAAATGTGTTGCATGAAGAAGGATAAGAACACTATTAATTTTAAGTCCGATACAGGTATCAGTTAAGCAGCATTTACAGTAATATTTTAAAATGTGCTAAATAGAGGAAAAAAATTCATTATTTCATACCCTGATTGTACAGTCAAAAGTTAACATGTCGTCGTAAACTTTTTTGGTTCATTAGTTTGAAAATGAATTAAATAAAAATTCATAACTTCGCATAGTATGATTGTGTTTATCTCTATGAGAATGAAAAAGAAAAAATTAGAATCTACAGTATGTTAGGTTAGTATGGATTTGTTCCATTGTGTGATGCTATCAAGTCTACTGTTTAACATTATGTCGATGTGATGCCTTGTGTGTTTGGATTTATTTACTTAAATTTCCTGGTAAGTTGTTTGTGTTTTTGTATTTCTTTGGTGTTATTTTTGTTTTATTTTCAATCTTTACAGTAGACATCTCTCCTATGATTGATTCAATAAAGCGTCTTGACGAAATAAGTTTAAGGTATTTTATAGTAGTAGGACTCAGGCTACAAGATAGAATAAGTAAGTTTATTGTGCGCTGTTCTAGTATACAGTTACAGAGCACGCAACACTACCAAATATAACCTCCTTTACTATATTAATATAAATAATATTTATTAGTTATTAATATATTTATTTATATAATATATATTATAATCATTAATATATATATATAGTATTAGGTATATATATATTATTATATTTGATTAATATATAAGGGTATATATAATACCGTGAGTTTCTCGGATCCATTTGGACTTATGACTATTATCCCCGCTTTATAAATTTATTTTATTTAGATAATTTGTATTATATTTAATTATTAAAGTAAAATACAAATTAAGTATTTTTCGAATATTTCAAGTGGCCTTACCTATATAAGACGTTTTTTTTTGTATGGTGGGTTGGCCCCCCCTTTAAATAATTATGTTTATTTTTATTTTAATTTTATTATTTATTAAATTCGAATTTACTTCGTTTATTTATCACAAAATATATTTCGTGATAATAAAACGTAGTAAATTCAAATTTTAGTTTTGTTCATCATGTTAAATTATCACGTAGTAACGACGGATTCCATCAACTATTCATTATTTATTATTAATGTTAAAATACAACTGAGTATTTTATGAATATTTCAAGTGCCTGAGCAAAAACGGGCAAAATAAATCGCATTTGTTGTATGGGAGCCCCCCTGAAATATTTATTTTATTTCGTTTTTAGTTTCGTTGTTATAGCGGCAACAGAAATACATAATTTGTGAAAATTTCAACTGTCTAGCTATCGCGGTTCTTGAGGTACAGCCTGGTGACAGACAGACGGACAGACAACGAAGTCTTAGTAGTAAAAGGGTTCCGTTTTTACCCTTTGGGTACGGAACCCTAAAAACATATTCTGTTTTATCTCCAAACGTTTTCTTCGTTAGCATGATTCCTGGGCGCGCTCCTGGTCTACGATAACTTCTCCGGTGCCTCGAGAAACCGCGTAATTTTTATGCGATAACCGCGAGATATTACGTCGCACTTCTTACCTACGACGGAAGAATGGACCTCGTCGTGACAAGTCGCGTTAACGACCGTAACATTTGACCCAGTATTCGGCGATGCAGGTCCTAACGCGGGCACTCGAGTGTGATCAGGTCGCACGTAAACGAAGTCGACTGCGTTCCTGCGCGAACCGTTGAAAATACTTTTGGGAGAATTTAAAGCAAAATTTGGTACGGTGAATTATAACATTTGAATTTAAAAATATAAGTAAATGAGCAAGGTCTGCAAGGCAGTAGGCTTTTGCAATGTCGAGTGATTCATTTGATGAGTTTATTTTATGAGCTTTTAATCTCACCACTAAACGGTCAATGCTTGTAACTATTAAAAAGAAACAAAAATTTTAACACCTTTTTATGACCTGCTAAGGTTAACGAATATTTTATGCTAAAAATACACGAGGTAAATGTTCTATAACCAGGTGAACAGAAATTTCTCCACAAAATTTGTTCCAAGCGAATTGTTGAATTCTGCTTTAATATTGTTACTCCATCAATTGTAACGTGTATTTCCCCTAAGAAGTAATGAAAAATAGATATTACGATAAACTGCTTGAAATGATACTCCGGCTAGTTCAAGAAATTGGAAAATTCTAGTTACAATTCACCTGATTTATCTCTATACAGACAATGAAACAATATAAAAACTTTTTACTAAAATATCTATTAAAAATTTATTGAAAACTTTGGTTCAAAGATTAAAAAAACTTATAAAATAAGGATAAATGAAACCTTTTTTTGAAGAAATAATTTTGAACTCGTTTTATCAGTGTACTGATATGGTTTTCTGTTTTGTTGTCTTCTTTTGTCTTCTTCCGCTCTTGTAGCTTTCGGAACTCCTAGGGGTCTCTAAATTGCTCCTGGGTTCTTTATGTGTTTTTCCAAGCTCCTGGGGTCTTTTTTGCTTTTCCAAACTCCTAGGGTCCTTAAATGGCTCTTCCCAAACTCCTAGGGTCTTTAAATGGGACTCCTGGGGCCTTGCGCTTCCTAGCGCAAACGAAATTTAAGAAAAATTTATTTTACTTAGGGAAAACTATAAAGTGAAAACTGTATGACCTTTATAATATAATTTCGTTGTACGTATTAATTCTTTAACATCCAAATCGAAAAGAAGGCACGTTTAGCATCATGCGGCTTCGACGAATCTTTATCCCCCCTACAATTTGAAGTGAGCTAGTAATCATCGAATCTTCTTTACTGGCTGATCTCGGCTAAAATTTGGTTTAGCCATTGGACGGTACTTCTCAACGTTACCAGTTGAAGAGGAATCGACATTCCTTCGTTTGCTTTGATTTTTTTAAGTTCATGCCATGATTTGAACCTTAAGTCAGCTATCTCAAACAGTGGGGCACTCCTCTCAAGGTCGGCTCGGGCATATCCAAGAGAAAATAATATTTGAAAAAACTGATCAAATAACTGAAAGAAAAGCACACACACACATACAAAACAAAATATACAGTTCGTCATGTAATATTCAATAATAAACTTATTAAATTGAAACAACTAACTAAATCAAAACCTTTTTTAACCAAAACTTACTAAATTGGAAACAAATTTAATAATTATTTGGGACTTCTTTTAACTTGACTTGTAGAGAAAAAGTTTTTCGGTAGTAGACACTTTTCATGTTTTTTTAGGTTCCGTACCCAAAGGGGGCCCTATTACTAAAAACTTCGCTGTCTGTCCGTCCGTCCGTCTGTCACCAGGGCTGTATCTCAAGAACCGCGATAGACATTTGAAATTTTCATAAATTATGAATTTCTGTTGCCGCTATAACAACAAATGCTAAAAAGGGGGGCTCCTATACAACACACGCGATTTTTTTTGGCCTTTTTTGCTCGATATCAATAAACGGCAACATGGTAGGCATTTGAAATATTCACAAATACTCAGTTGTATTTTACTTTAATAATAAATAATAAAATTAAAATAAAATGAATATTGGAGGGGGGCATGGTCAATGGTACGGGACCACTTCGTGCGCCGCTTGGCCGGTTTTTTCTAATAATATTGTTATGGGTTTTAACCAAGTATCGGCCACATCAATTCATAATTTAAAATGAAGGTCGTAGTGTAAGATTTAATGGCCAAAAAAGTTCAAAATACATTATCATTGTATACAGGGGGAGCGAATGAAAATTATGGTTGGAAATTGGGCCGCGACCCTTTAAAGCTCTAGAAACGCCGCGTTAAGTAAATAGCGCCCGTAAACGGTGTCGAAGTTAATCCATGTGTGTCTGGTAAGTCCGTGTGTATTTGCGTGCGTGCTCGCTACGTCATTAGAATGTCAGTTCCGGATTAATAACGGTTGTTGTTCTCCGGTGTCGCCGAGACACAAAAGTCGAAGGTTTTAATTTCTCGGAGATGTCGCGAAGCAGAGGCGGACTGGGTCGATCGGCGGCCGCGGATATCTCCCGATTTGGTCACCGTAGACCGTCGCGCGGTCGAAAGTGGTCGGAAGAAAATGCGAGAGATATTATCGTCGATGATCTCCCACATTTTCCCGTTAGTGGGATTACGAACGTTTCGCGTGATAATTTATGAATAGAGAAATTTGAACGAGTACAAATTTCGTCAAATTTTACTGAAATTAAATAAAAGGATTGGTCGAGATAATTATGATATTTTTGGAAATTGTATTGGTTAAAAGTTGTGAAAGGGGGATTATTTCATGACTAAAATTCATATAAAATAAACAGTTCTACAGGGTGTTGAAATCTCAAGATTTTAAATTTTTCTCTCGAACCTACAATAAATGAATATGCAGACTATAAAAAAAAATTCATTTCCTCTATTCAAGAAATTAGTTTTGGATAACGGTCGCAGATAAGAGAAAACTACGAAACTTAAAAAAGTTCTACAAACAAATTCATTTCGTATTTCAGAATCTAAAAGCGTCGCACTGCAAAATTTCAACATTTTGTAAATCTGCAATGAACCTTCTGGACCTATTTTTATATAAATTTTAAGTCGTGAAATAAACCAAGGAATTAACCCCTTTCGTGTTCACGTGATATTCAGGAACATACTATCATTAACCAAATCACGCTACAACGGAACGGAGCTAGTTTCATGAGACACGACTACATAGAATTCCCATTCATCCTTCAAGGGAGAAGTCTTCTGTACACTGAACTCCTAAATGTGTGTAATTTAGATTGAAAATGACAATGCTGACTATAGTTTTCGTCTCGAATGTTTATTTGACTATATACAGAAGATTGTTTTTTCAGACAATTCAGCTTTAACATACTAAAATCTTTTCCTGGTATCTGATGGAGTTCTCAAGATTTTTTAGTTTTTTCTCAAACCTTCAATTACCTAATGAACATATTATGCAGACTATTTAAAAAGATTCAATTTCGTCTATTCGAGAAAACAGAATTTTTTTCATCGATAGCAAAAAAAACTACAAAAATCAAATATATCATTGAAGTCCTGAACGTTTGGTCCGATTTCGATGAAATTTTTTGTGTGTAATTGAGTGGGTCCCTGGATAGTTTAGATTGGAACTGGTTGGTGGATCTGAGATCTTGCTCGGCAAAAGAGAATTGAAAGAAAATTTTTTTCAGTTCCTTCCTATGCGTATCGTCCATTATTTTCCTTGCTGTTGAAAATTTTTTTAATTGCTAGCGTAATCCATATAACATTCGCACTTTTTCTGTTTCAGCTGGAGAACGCCTATTCCAACGTCGTCAAACCTCTCGAGGATTTCCGGAAAACCCACATCGGCAACGTGAAAAACGAAAAGAAGAAATTCGAGAAACAAACGTCCAAATTCTGCCAGGGGCAGGAGAGGTACCTGAATCTTACCACGAAGAAAACCACCCATTCGTTGCAAGAGGTTAGTACCAACGTTTGCCGTATTATATTCGTAGCGCATGATGACGGGCGCTTTGGTAGATAATGAAACTGTCATCGTCAAAACGAAGTAGTAGTTTTAATCTGGTAAATGGAGCTTAATTGAGGACTTCCAACGAAAATAGAATATTGATATTTAAAATAAAAACACTTGGCTTTAAGTTTCACAAATATATTGAATAAAAATTAACAATTACATTAGTCAACTAGTTCCGGGTTATGGGCCCATTATCAAGACTGAACAGAAAAATACTTAACAAGGTCATTTATAATATTGATTGTAGTAGAGGGGAAATTTGGTATTCAACTTGTTCATTTACGATGGGGTAATTCCTCTTAATGGCACTACTAATTTCTAAAATTTCCAACAGGTCAAGACGTTTGCCCTTTTTACCTGGATGGAGGCATATCGTTTTCTCGAAGTCGATGAAATGGTTAAATTTTATACAATGCTCTGAGAAACCAGTGGTGTCAATTTTGTTTAACAAAAAAAATTTTCATTATCTCTACCAGTGGCGTTCGTACGGAATTTGCGTTGAATATTATTGGAGAAAAAAATACTACGCCACTGCTTTCTCTTGAAACAAAAATAAATTCTGAGATCCTCATCAATTTTTGAGCAAATTTGATCTCATGGGTTTTCTCTGTCCGACGCATGGTTTTCGCTTGAAAAAATAAAAATCGTTTTACTTCAGGATCAATTTCTCAAAAATCTGATGCAATGTGGAAATGTTTGTGCATCGACTGAAAGCAAATTAAGACATCAGATTTTTTCTAAATGAACAAAAAATGTACCAAATCATATAGAGTTGTCTACAATATTATCTCAGATATTACTAAAAAAAAGTTTCTTTCCGCAAACGTCAAAAAATGACTTTTTCAACCTCAGTTCTCAATGTTGAAGTTTGATTTCACAGACGTCCTTTTGTTTTTACTTTTTTGTCCGGCCGTGAGCGTAAAAAAGTACACTTTTTTGTACTCTCACGGCAATATCAAGAACGTCGAGGGCGGTGTACAATTGGGTTCCGAATCCGACATAATGTAATCTGTAAGAAAAATTTCATATGTTCTAACACAATAAAGGCGGAAACACATTATTGAAACGTGATGCAACCCGACAAAACGCGACGCGTGTTGAATAAAATCAAATCTAAGTAATTTCTATGATAAGAATCACACTATGGACACTCGACACCATGCGATACAGGCAAGCGCTACCTGATCCAGTCGACGTGTTGCGCAATCTATGTTTCTAGGTAACACTCGATGTCACGCGTTCGTTCGGGAATTGTCAAGTAACGCTAATTTATTGAATTTTGACCAAAATGGAATACACACTGATGAATGTACCTAACAAAAAGACGTATGCTTTTGAAAAGACTCCTATTAAATGTAACCTAAATACAAATCAAGGAAAGTCAAATACAATTTTGAATCGCTATAGAAATGAAGAACCTTTACTATCAGTACAAAATGAAACTTAAGAAGTAGAAGCTGAAGAGTCGCAGAATGAAAAATCAAATGATTCAAATGTGAGAGAAATTTTTGATAATTTTAGTTATGGAGAAATGGATTAGTTGAAAATAAATTCTTATATTAGATACTTACCTTAGACAAATAGCAAGTCTTTCCTTTGTGCTTATGGCTTCGCCAAATGTTGTTGTTTTCTTATATGTGTCATCTTTAATAAAATCATGAATTACTTCAAATTGTGTTTCTGTAACCCGAAAATATGTATAAAATCTATCATTATCTTGGAGTAGGTCTGGGTATAGAGTATGATGTTCACCCAAACTTTGGGTGAACATCATAGGATAGTAGTACTTTGGATCCCAAAGTACTCCTTTTTTTATTTATTTCATGCATTCAGTAAAGTCTTCTTAATCTCTTTTTCTTTTGTGGTTTTAGTAAGATATATAAACCCAAAATTTGCATCACATCTCCTTCAACATCTTCATCTAATTCGGTGTTAACCATATCATACATTTATAAACTGTCACTGTTGACAGCATTGTGATCAAAAATTGTTTGTGTGTTGTGTGGCATCGCGTGTTGGTAAGTGCAGATTACACATCGAGTGTCCACACGTTTTGTCGCGTATCGTTTCAATAATGTGTTTCGGCCCTAAGTCATTGCTTAATACTCGGGTAGTTACCAAAAACGCACAGTCCTATAATGCGTATATAAGTGACTTTTAATGTTTCTGACAATTATTTTGTTGAATTGTCAAATTTGTGTTGCCCTGACATCTACAAAACCAGTAAGCAAAGCAATCTAGTTTTACGTTTGTTCACATCTAATCCTTTTTAAACATATCATCTTAAGTATATCGTTTGAACACCGTTTGCGGAAAAAATCGCATGTTTTATTCGGAGAAAAGCACTTTTTGTGACTCGACAAACATTTAGTCTAGCCACAAAAAGTATCACTTTTATTCCTTATAAAACAATATACTATTTTTTCAAAATTGTATCACCCTGTATCTCAAAAGTTTATAGCTAGTTTCTTAAAATGAGAGGAAAAATCACCCCTTTAATCATAAGCATGTATTTAAGGAACACCCAGTATATCTATATTCGATATTTTGCTTATCGCTAGATGAATCTTGATGAAAATAAAAGTTGCGAAGCAGCCCACCTTCGAAAAAATCGATCCGGTTTGTTCGTTTCTCCTTATCGCCGATAATCAAATCTCGAACGCAATCGGCGCGTCCGTAAAGAACAACTCAATTCGTTTATCGAGCCAATATATACTCGGATCAATTATTATTCCCGTTTCGCGATTCGTCCGTCGACAGCGACGTCACGCGTACGTCACGCGCCGCTCCTCTCGTATTGATCACGTGTGACGTAGTTCTACGGGGCGCGCAAGCGCGAACTCGTGGCCTACTATTCCGTCCCTTTTATTAAATTGGGACAGGTTGACACTTGCGTTTTTGTGATCACATAGTCAGGAAACAGACGGAGGTGATGGAGGATGAGCTCGTTTTAAAAATTAGTTGTTTGTGCGCCGGCGAATGATTTATACGATTTTGTACGCGATACTGTATTTTTGTGACTTTGGAGACGCGGTAAGCCGGAAGATGTTTTTCGTGAGGCGCGGAAATTGTGATTTTCCGAATCACTAAAGGTGGGTAATGTCTCAGAGGTTTGTTTGTATCGTATTGTTCGTACGCGATTGATCGGACGTGCTATTTTCTAGAAATTTCGAAGGTTTACATGTTTTGGAGGTTTTTGCGATGTTTACGATGATGATTTGAAATGAGAAAAGACGAGAGGTGTCGTGGAATACCCGATTGGAATGAAGTTCTTTTCGATATGTAATACGTATTGAATAGTAGGAACAAAGAAATAAATACACAACGTTTAAGAGTAATTTAATAAAAAAATAAATCGGAAATATTTATATACTTCTAGATCTAATGTAAACTATTTTAAACAATGATCTTTTCTAGAGAGTAAATCTTATTTAAAAATCAGTATAACAAAAATATTCTTATTAGGGTCATGTTCTATATAACATATTTTCTGGTAAAAATTTAGCAGAAAAAATATATTGTAAACATTGAAAAACTAAAACTATTCTATTACAACTATGAGAAATATTTTTATATTATAATGCACCGAAGGATGTTAGTAAATCAAATCTGTAGATGAATTTATTCTACATGATTTAAATCAACTGATTTTTAAAATTTTAATCTTTTTTCAAATCAATTGTAAATTGATTTGAAAACGAGTCGTCGAAGCAGGAAATTAATTCAAAAAAACTCTATCGCAGCGATCTGCATTAGAAGAGCAGGTTTTCATAACGTATCCAGTTTAAAAAATATATCCATTAAAGTATGATTTTTTTTCCAAATTCAAAAAAAAATGCGCCCTCTAATGTGTAAACAATATTTATTTCCTCCCGGGGGATCAACCCCCCAACCAATTCGTACCAAAACCAATCACATCCAAGGTATCATACGAAACTACGTATTTACAAACTTTCAACCCTATTTCTATAAAATTGCGCCCTTTATCGTGTTAACAAGATTTATTTCCTCCTCCGGGGGTCAACTCTCCAACCAATTCGAATTTATTATTATTATTATTTAATTCAATTCATTGTATTTTCTCCTATTTTTGTAAAATTTCTTCAACAGAAGATATATAATAAAGATATTTACTCTCTCTTTATTGTTAACTTCATACTGAATGTGTTATAACATTTGGTGTTGGCATGATGAAGAAGAAATGAAGGTTTTCAAATGTTAATGTTGAGTGTATATTTTAAGTGTTATGTTTTGGAAAGCCTAGCAGATAAGAAGAAAATTCAATGTTGTTATTTTTAAATATACAAGAATTTTAACCGATAATTGAAGATACAGAAGATATAGAATAGCTCACATCTTGATTGGGGTAATTTAAAGGGCCGTTATAATCTGAAATATTACTCAACATTAAAACTCAAGATACAGTTTAAAATTCAAAAATTTACATTTTTTGTATAGGTGAAGAAAGTAGTTTTCTGTGTTTATCTGAAGTGCCATTTTGACATCTGTAGGTGTTGTAATGTCTGCGATTCGAAAGTATAGACGAAGATTTCAAACCAGTGTTCCACATCGTTTTATGTGATCATGTTGGCTATCATGAGACCTCAACACCGCTTCCTAACTTTTCCTTTTTTCCTGAATAAAAAAATAAAAAAACTATCGCAGCGAGCTGCATTAGAAGAGCAGGTTTTCATAACCAATCCAGTTTAAAAAGATATTCATTAAATTATGATTTATTTCCAAATCAAAAAAAAATGCGCCCTCTAATGTGTAAACAATATTTATTTCCTCCCCGGGGATCAACCCCCCAACCAATTCGTACCAAAACCAATCACATCCAAGGTATCATACGAAACTACCTACCTACAAACTTTCAACCTTATTTCTATGAAATTGCGCCCTTTATCGTGTAAACAAGATTTATTTCCTCCTCCGGGGGGGTCAATCCCCCGGAGGGGGAGAGCATCCAAGATATCGTACGAAACTAGCTACCTACAAAGTTTCAACCCTTTGCTACCAAAATTGCGCCTTCTATCGTGCAAACAAGATTTATTTCCCTGAGGGGCCAACCCCCCAACCAATTCGCATTAAAACCTATCCCATTCAATATATCATACGAAACTACCTACTCACAAACTTTCAATCCTGTTGCTCCAAAATTACGCCCTTTATCATGTAAACAAGATTTATTTCTTTCCCCAGGGGGCCAATTCGAACCAAAACCAATCCCATCCAAGATATCTTTCGAAAATACTTATTTACAAACTTTTAACCCTATTACTTCAAAATTGCGACCTTTATCATGTAAACAAGATTTATTTCCTCCTCCAGGGGTCAACCCCCCAACCAATTCGAACCAAAACCAATCCCATTCAAGATACGAGGGTCGTTCAATAAGTCCTTAGAAAAATATAGGAAAACACTGTTTTTTAGGGTAAATTTTTTTTATTTCTCAACATAGTCTCCTTTCAGCTCTACACACTTTTCCAAACGTTCTTCCAAAATTTTTATGCCGTCCAAAAAATAGGATTTCGGATGTTCTGCAAAATACTCATTCGTTTGAGCAATGATGTCCTCGTTGGAAGTGAACCGTCGTCTGCCAATCCATTTCTTCAGATTGGGAAACAGGAAATAGTCGCTTGGGGCCAGATCTGGTGAATAAGCAGGATGCTGCAACAATTTCATCTTCAATTCCACAATTTTGGCCATGGAAACAGCACAGGTGTGCACACGCGCATTGTCCTGATGCAAGAGGATTTTTTTCTTCTTCAAATGCGGACGTTTCTCTTCGATTTCCTCGGCCCTGTTATAGTTTTTCCTTTTTCTAAGTAGTCGATGAAAATGATGCCCTGCGTATCCCAAAAGACTGTGGCCATCACCTTGTCGGCCGATGCCACTGTTTTCGCCTTCTTTGGAGCCCGTTCACCCTTGAAAATCCACTGTGATGACTGTCTCTTCGTTTCTGGAGTGTAGTAGTGGATCCAGGTTTCGTCCACAGTTACATATCGACGAAGGAATTCGGCAGGATTGCGACGGAAGAGCGCCAACATGACCTCAGAGTCGACCACACGATTGCGCTTATTCTCCTCTGAGAGCAAACGCGGCACCCATCTTGCCGAAATTTTTTTCACAGACAATTTTTCATGCAAAATTGAAGCGACTGTACCTTGTGATATGCCTGTGGCCTCAACTAATTCGCGCACTTTAATTCGTCGATCGCTCAAAATCAGGTCGTGGATTTTATTGATGATTTCAGGAGTAGACACCTCCACTGGGCGTCCCGGACGATGTTCATCTTTTGTGGATGAACGGCCACGTTTAAATTCATTCACCCAATTGTAGACTGTCGCAAACACAGGTGCAGATGTGCCATGAACTGCATCCAACTCGGCTTTGATTTCTTTCGGCGTTAAGCCTTTCAAATGGAAATGTTTGACGACAGCCCGGAACTCGCTTTTCTCCATTGTTATGTATAAACAAATGTTGTTGACTTTAATCGACGATAGAAATTGACCTACGTCCTGGATCGAGCTGAAATTTTGACAGCTTTCCTATCGATAGTGCTGCTAACGGAAATACGATACTACGAGCACCATCTCTTGGATTTTCTAAGGACTTATTGAACGACCCTCGTATCATACAAAACTACCTAGATACAAACTTTCAACCCTATTGCTTCAAAATTGCGTAAATCGTGTAAACGTAGACAGGGCCGTCCCGTGGGTGGGGCGACCGAGGCGGTTGCCTTGGGCGCCGCCGTGGTTAAAAAAAATTATATTTTAAGAGTTTGTTGTATCGTTGTATGGTTCTATTTTATAAGCACTTAGACGACTGTATTGGTCTCGGAATCAAACAATGTATGGATGGTTGAGTGTACATTACTTCTCTCTATGAAAAATGTACTGTAGTGATTGTCTATACTAAACGTGCTGAACGAAGTTTTAGTAAGCTTAAACTTATAAGAACTTATTTGTGTTCTACCATAGCAGAAGATAGGCTGAACTCTCTTGCCATTCTGGCAACAGAAAATGACACTGCAAAAAACTGAGACTGTCAAAATTTGCTTATGCAAAAGCCAGGCAAATACTTTTCAATATTTAAATTTTCTATGTAGACTACAAAATAGTACCAAGAACAAGAGTAAAAAATTAAAGACCGTATTAAAATGAATTAAATCTTAGTTTATATATATGAGGAGCAGACTTGCAAATTGCATTTTGTCCATATTTTCTATATTTGAGGTAAAGGTGGCGCTGCATTCTTTGGGTTAAGCTCTACCTTTTTTATAAGCATATGGACCGTCATAGTACAGTGAATCCCTGTGTAATTAAATAGAATAAACTACCTAGACAAACAAACTGAATTAAGTCCAATCGTACTGTACATTCAAAATGCATTTTGTCCAAAAACATTGGACAAAATGCATTTTGTTATGATTTTTATTCATGGATGGAGCATCAGGCAGGCAGGGGAGCCACAGAAATAGCTTCGGCTCTGATAAATTTTTTAGAAAAGACTAATTTTTCCCAAAGTACAGACATTCATCGCCTCTTTGCCGATGGATGCGGGGGGCAAAATAAATATAGTTTCATTGTGCACAAGCTTATGTTGTGGCTTAATAACTTAGCTCCAAAAACGATTAAAAAATAGTGGTAACATTTCCGGTGCATGGCCATTCCTATCTTCCTGCGGATAGAATTTTCGGGAGGGTGGAAAAGATTTTAAGACGCCACGCAGTTATAGACTCCTAAAAAATATTGGGAACTTCACTCGAAAGTGGGAGAAATTAGAAAACTTGGAACTGACTGGTCATTGGTGAATATTAAAAAGGCGTCAGATTGGTTGAAAAAAGTCGTATGAATTAGTTCAAGTAAACGAATCATCCCTAAAAGAGGTAAGTCTTCAGGAGTTGTGATGAAATCTGAAATTTTGTATCGATCCGATGATCCCACAAAAAAGTTTTAAACTCTTCTAAAGCCTCGTAAACGTCTGGATCAAATTGCACTTTCCGAAATACCACTAGGACGAGCAATAAAACAAAAAAAACTTGATAGCTTGAAAAAATTACTCATTGAGTTATCTGGAGACGAATGGTACAACACAGACCCGGAGTTAAAATGGATGACTGAAGTCTGAAAAAGTTGTGGCAAATAATCATAAGTTAGATTCTAATAAAGAGGAAGAGATGGATACAGAATCATGTGAGTGTGTGGATACTGATGACAACGTCTTCGTGTAAAAAGTTTTTTTTACCATGAAATAATTTTTAAGTTTTGTTCTTGGTATTGACATACATATTTTGTTTCAATATAATATTTTAATAGTAAAATTTTATAAAAATACCATAGTGTTCTTAGTTTATTTCAATTCTGACATCAGATCGCGTTTTATGACCATGAAGCAAATCAAAGTGCATCAATGTACAAACCTTTTTTCTGATTTTTTTTCAGTTGTTTTTTTTGACTTTCTTGTACGAAAGTGGGTGAGTTAAAGTGATTTCTACATATTTTATGACTCTAAAATATACCAAGTGTTTTTTTTTGGTAAAGATTAGTTTTTTCGTGATCGTTTTTTGCTTCCCTGAAAAATTGTAAAAATGGACAAAATGCAATTTGCAAGTCTGCTCCTCATATATCATATATATTATATATATGTATATATATATATATATATATATATATATATATATATATATATATATATATATATATTATATATATATATATGTATATATATATATTTATATATATATATATATATATATAATGTAAATAAAAATATATAGTAGGGTGGTGGAGTGGTCCGTTGATGGCTCGTTGTGTTTTGTTAGTAGCCTGCCGTTTTTTCCAGTCCGAAATACGGCGGGTGCATAGGTGGTGGATAATGGAGTGGGTCTAATAAAGTATCACCCCCCGAATCAATACTGGAACAACACAAATTATACGATTTACCGGAGTGAGGGGGGAGGGCGCCGAAAAAAGTCTTGCCTTGGGCGCCAAAAAACCAGGCAACGGCCCTGAACGTAGATATAAGCAAATTCACAAACCTTATTGCATTTTTGAAAAGAAAAGCTGTCGGATATAAGCCGAAGAAATCGAAAATATTTACAAAGCTGGAAACAGAACGCTTTATGAAAGAAGCCGATGATAAAGAATTCCTGTTAGTCAAAGTTGTTTTAACTTTCAGGCACTAGTGCCTAAAACTGTCACTTTTAGGTATTAGTGCCTAAAAGAATGTCGAAACTAATAAATATCGAAAACTGTCCGTTTCGAAACGCTTTCGCAAAAAAAACTTTTTATTGTCAGGTGCAAACAACAAGTAGATTTAGTCTGCCGTGGCCACCTTAAATCGTCCCAAAGACAAAGACTCATTCCGGCCGAGAAGAAAAAAACAATTCGAAACCGCTCGCAAATTCCCGTCTCGAGCGGTTCCACTTAATCCGGGGCGAAATTGAAAAGAGGAAAGTCGTTCGATTGATTCGCCACCCCCCAGGTCGTCTCGACGAGTCTCTCATATTCGACCTATTCACGTTGGATTTTTTCGGTTCCGCCAGCTTCCCTTCGGTTGGGGACACACGATTTATGCTCTTATTAAAATTCTTGTAATGCTGTTCGGATGAAAAAATGAAATTTGTGATCTAAGAATATAAACTTAGATTGGGTCACGTTTTTCTAAATGACTGAAGATTATTCTTCTGTCCATTTTCAAGGTGTTTAAATGATTATCCCGGATTTTTTAATGCTCGATTATAAACTCCGATGTTTAGTGGACTGTCTTAAACGCGGTTTCTTGAAAATGTGCAAAATGAACTTTGCGAATTATATAAAACTTAGATTGGGTTACATTATTTCTAAAATGACTGAATATTTATTCTTCTGGTCATTTTCAATTTGTTCAATTATTATTTTTAATGCTCTCAAATTATTAGACCTACGAATGTTTGGTGGACTTCTTACGCGGTTTTGTTGAAACTATGTGCAGAATGTCACTTGATTGATTATATAAAACTTAGATTGGGTTTACATTTTCTAAATATGACTGAAGATATATTCTTCTTATCATCTTCAAGATGTTCAATTATTATCTCTCTGTTGATTTTCAATGCTCAACTATTATCTCCGATTTTTAGTGGGACTGTCCTAGGTTTTTCTTGAAAATGAGCAAAATAAACTGAGATTATATAAAACATAGATTGGGTAACCATTTTAACTAAAATGACTGAGATTCATTTTTCTTATGGTCATTTTTAATTTGTTCAATTATTATCTTGGACTTTCTATTCCTCAACTATTATACCTCCGATGTTTAGTGTGACTCTGTCTTAAGCGAATTCTAGAAAATGTTCAGAATGAACTTTGCGATTATATGAAACTAATAGATTAGGTTTACTTGTTCTAAAATCTGCTGAAGTTTTATTTTTCTGTCCATTGTTAAGGTGTTCAATCATTATCTTCAATTTTCAGTGGACCTGATCTCACGCGTTTTCTTGAAAATGTGCAAAGTGGACTTGTAATAAACTTAGATTGGGTTTTGGTTTTCCTGAAATAGAATGAAGATATTATGATATGTAAAACAGATTGGGTGTAATAGACTGAAGAAATTTCAATCTTAGTCAAATTTTTAAGGTTTTCCCAATATAGTACATCCAATGGTCGTAGTGGACTATCTTACTCGATTCTCTTGCATAATGTGTCTTTAAGTTGAACATATAATTATATAAAACATAGATTGGGCTACATTTTTTAATAAAATAAGATAAAAGATATTTTCTTTCATTGTTTTCAGTAGCGGTTTTTATATGGTCTACCCCCATTTCAGGAATTTTATTCTTCAGTTTGATTTTAAAAGATGTTCAATTATACTAAGTGGACTAATCTACTCGAGTTTCATGAAAATGTAGCTAAATGAACTCTTAATTAGTATATTGCACGTAGATTGGGTTTCAATTTTATTAATAGAGAATAGACTAAAATATATTTTATTAATTCAGTGTTTTTCTATGGTTTTCTCCCATTTGTGGATGATTTTCTGAAAAATGTGCGTTCATATCTTTGATATTCTTTCAACACCAACGTTCATTTCTTGTAAAAGGACAGCCTATATGTAAGGGTAAATTTGATTGTATTTTTGTTTTGTATGAATGAAATGGCTCTTATTCTATTTCTTATGCTTATCTTGTATTTATATTATTTTCAGGGCCGACGCGTCGGTAAACATGGCGGAGAGCTACTTCAGAGCGGCGAGCATGGGACTACACCTACTTAATACAAGAATTTCATGAAGCGAAAAAGTTCGAATTCGTGGGAAACTTTGTTAGCTTTCTTTTTGGATAGGTTATTTTTATCAGATCACGGTGAGTTGCGGAACGTTTTACCACTTGGAAAATTCGAGATATTGAAAACTCCCTTAGGAAATCTCGCTCTATACCGACGTTTCGGAAATTAATCTTACAATTTTCGCGCAGGTCATGAGGTGGGCCAACGATTTCCGTCCGTTTTATGTAGATTTGCAGACGAAAATTCAGAAGACGCGGACGAATTTCAACGACTACCAGGAAAAAGCTGAAGACGCGCATGGCAGAAGTCAAGAACAACAGTTCTTGAAGAGCCTATCAGAGACAGATGCGAAGGGCTGCTCAAAATCGGATATTTGTACCCTGTTTAGAAAAAAGTAAGTTCAATTCAGGCCGCAAAATATCGAAACACTACAGATACTGGTGTACCCCAAGGATCGTTTTGGCCGGAACTTTTTTTTTCCAATGAATAAATCACACAAATAGGAAGTCTGACTGGTCGAAGCTAGCTGTTCAGCAATTCGATTATATTGAACGAATAACTTATAACTTAAAAATAAAATAATTTCAGGTTCAAGCCGAAGCTGCTTCTGTTGAATCAAAGATGGTTTCATGAGAGCTTTTCCTTGATTTCTATACTACTCTAAATACTCGTGAGAATATACCGTTTTAGAGCTTAACTAATTGCCTCATAACCTTTTTGCTGCATTTCAAGTTTTCGCATTATGAAATCGAGATTGTTTTTTACTAATCTATCATTGCACTGTTATCAAAGTTAACGGTGAGGGGCGGGGAGAGTGTATTTTTACATGCGTTTTCATACTTCCTGCGCGACCACTAGTTTTGATAGATGTCATATAATTTTTTGTCCCGCTTATATTTTTGGAACTTTCATTCGGACCAAATAAGCTTAAATTTGGTATCTGGAGTTGTTTTTGGGCAGAAACCAACGAAAAGTTTGGGTAATTTAAGTCATAATTTTGGCAGAAGAGATAAAGGGAATCATATAAAACTATATTTCTGAAAACTTAGCTCTCAAGGACTTTTTGGATTGGGTATGGAGGGAAAAGGACGGTTTTTGGAGAATTTTTGCTTTACCACAGCCCCCCGAAATTGAATTAGAGAGTTGAAAATTTGTGAGTGCAGTGAGTGTTCAAGTTTTTTGCAAGCCGCTTATATTCTCATTTATAATGCGTTTTTGCGAGTTTTTCATTGTTGCTGATCTCTACAGCTCCTCCAAATTATGTCAGAAGGGGATATATTTGTTTGTGAATTCAGTTGATCTTACCTTTTTCTAGTTTCAAAACGTTTCTTCTACTGTCGCCATTTTTATGAAGAAATTTCCGTAAAGGTGAAAATGCGATCTTAGTAACAAGCTCCGTCATTTTCGTCATTATAACTAGCTTCTAATAAAACGTGTCTTCCAAAACTCTGCTTTGTGTCATTATAGCTGGCGAAATAATTAGAAAACAGGCCGAAAGGGAGGAAATAGAAACGATAACAAGATGATATTGCGATCAATTTCGAGGGCAGCAACAAAAAAAATTTGTTTGAAGACAATAAAGCTATCCCTTCTTTTGTAATGACTTCACAGTTAATTACTTTCGTTGCTACATTCAATTTGTACTCCTTATTAGTTTCAATTAATTACACTTGACAACGGACTCTTTTTCAGTACTTATAGTCGATTTTTATTATTTTTTAGACTCTGAATGTAACCTTAAATTATTTGTATCGCCTGTAGTTTTCGACACTGCGGCTAAATTT
>JARQZK010003222.1:0-24959 GCA_030704885.1 Cynegetis impunctata | reverse complement strand
AAACCCGTGCTGAAACCTCCAAAACAAAGAGCAGGATGAGAAGCACGGAGATGAAAATCCTACGAACAATAAAAGGAGTAACACTGCGGGACCAAGTAAGGAGTAAGCTTATACGGGAAGAACTGGAAGTGCAGGATGTTGTTAGGTTTTCACGGTCAAAACGTCGAAACTGGAGAGATCACGTGAAGAGAATGGGCAATGATCGATGGGCAAAATGGGCAAAGGACGAAAAGCCAAATTCAAGGCGTCCTCCCGGCCGACCACCAAAGAGATGGCATGAAAGTTGGACGTCTACATCACAGGAGGCTGGATGAACAGAAGATAACAAGACATAGTCTTAAAATAGGGAAGAAGAAGAAGAATAAAACTTCTCGAAGTATATCGCGTACTGATAGCAAAGCAGGTCGACATGCGATTGGAATGGAATAGTCTCCGCGAAGTGCAGCACTGTCGAGGAAAAGAGTTGAAATTCACCAAGGATAGTATTTCAACATGTCAACTCAATTCACGTAGCAAACTTCAACCCTCTAACTCAATCTGCAGAAGCTATGGAGTTGAGGAAATTTTCAAAAACGACGAAAAAATAAGAAATGTCTACGAAGAATGGCGAAGGTTGGAAAAATGTATCCAAGATTTGATACTTTCTTTCTGCCTCGAAAAGAACCCCAGATACCAAAGTTCAGCTCCTTTGTTTTAATGTAAGCCGCTCGAGTTGCCAATATGTAGCGGGAAAAATATATGAATGAAAAACGAACAGGAAAAACGGTGTCATGCGACACCAGGTAGGAATGAAGTTCCTTCGGTTAATATAGAAGGACCACAATTTGCGAAAACGAAACATGTGCGTGTCGGGGTGCACGACAAAAGTGATAACTTATACTCATCCAAGTTAAAATATTTAATATTGAAATGTGAGGTTAGGAGCTCTTACGAGAATGTGAATAAAAAATTAAAAAAACCAGGAGTCACCTCTGGGATTCGAACCCAGAAATACGGCACACCAGGGTTCAATACTTAGACCACTCGGTCGTCAACACAATATAAAGTTTAGACGCAAGAGTGTATATAACGAAAGGATAACGTATCGCCACGCTATTTAATTGAATATAAGTCTACAATTGGTAGTCATTATTTTATGGAAGAAATTTGTAAAGCTTTATCTTTTCATTATGCCTTATCTGACTCGTATCGTAATCTGTTCCTTTATGCATATAATAATAATAATAATTTTATTTTGCTTTCAGACATATGTCTATACAAAAGGGTTGCAAAGCTGCATAAAGGAAAATTAACAATATTATTTTTTCTGAAATTAATAGATAACAAATAAACTTTCTTTTTCTATTCATTGATAACGAATGATCTGATCTTCAAAGCTCCGATTATAAAGTAGTATAGTTGGTCCAGGTGTTTTTGAGATTTTATCGTTAGTATTTCTTCTATTTCTTCTCTTTGAATATTTGGTTTGATGTACACGTCTCTTAAGTGTTTGTAGAAAGGGCACTCGAATATAAAATGATGCAGAGTCTCCTTTTCTTGTTTGCTGCAGATAGTACAGGTGACATCGCAATCAATTTTGTATGAATTTCTGTTGACATAAATACGTATGTTTGTTCTACTGGATAGTCTGACCTGGCTGATGACTCGAAGCTTTCTTATTGAAGTCCTGAGGTGCATATATTCTTCCCCTTCAGATAGTTCGTTGTTGTTCGATTTTTCCACTACGTCGTCTATCCACCTCCTTGGTATACAGTTGTAATGCCTGGTCCTGGTGGTTAAATAATACAAGGTTTCATACTATACTTTTGGTCTTTATTTGTATAGTACTATAGACTTTAGACTTAGTGCTAACCTCTCGGGCAGCGTGACGAGTCTATTTTTTCGTCTTACTTCCTTCTCCAGATTTCCTCTGTTTCTTATATATATTCATATAGCATTATGTATACAACAAAATGCTGATGTGCGACCTTGCCCATACGTGATGTTTACAATAATATAAGGTGTACTAAACATTCTCAGTTTACTATAGAGTAACCAATCGTGACACTGACCTACTTCCAGTCCACAGTTTTGAGTGACTTTAGATATAATTTCTTCTCACATATAACTTATACACAATTATTTCGATGTTTCACATCTGACGTTTTCGAATTGGTTGTAGATGAATTCATGAGTACATATAATGCATTGGCGATTGACGTGGCGGAGTGGGATCACAAAGAGAATGGATGGAAGAAAGAGGGAGAAAGAGAAAGGTATACAATATTCGCTTGTGTTAACTAAAAGCGTGACTTTCGTCAGTCTATTTCCGTCACACTTTTAGTCTCGCATATTTTTCAGTTTGGTCCCACAGCGAAATCCGTATCTCCTCCAAGCATGCCATAAGGAACTTCGTTCCAAAAATCTACGTAAAAATGGCGGAGGTTAAAAAAATTTACCGAAATTCTTCAATTCCAGTTGAACGGTTATACTAAATTTTGAGATGGCTAGACAAGTTTTTTATACCCTACATGAAAGGCATCAAGGTGCAAATATAAATGAAATGTAAAACCGTTTTCTCAGTAAAATTGTTTTAAATGAATGTTATTCAGTTATTTTCAAACAATATTGCCTTGTTGGTTTAAGAAAACCGCACATTTCATTCAGCAACATTAGATATAGCAAGAAGACGATTCGAATACATCCAGAATTTTTTCAAATGTATTAAAGATTTAGATTTTTCAAAAATTTTTTGACTGTTTTAGTTTCATTTTATTTTGGTCAAATCTTGTATTAGATTTTTTCTTAAACAATTCATGAAAGTAAATTACTTTTTATTATTAAGTTGAGAATGACATAATCCAATTTTTAATAAATGCCTGCAGACATCGGGTTTAGCCCCTATTCGCCTCATCATAGATACGCCGCTGCATGGATGCTGATAATATTCTTTTCGTAATCCCATACTGTTATTTTGATTTAAAAGTCAGTGTTAACGGCCGCCGGCCGTTAAGAAATCACGTGTTCAAATATTTATTTCAAAACATCATTCTGGTTACAATAACAATTATAATAAAACTAACTATTTATTTATTTGAAAAGTAATTTGACAATCGCTATTATTTGAAATGTCTATCTTATTGATTAGAGATTTACCATCTATAGCAACAGTTTTTGAACTTGTTGTCGGTGAAGCCTCATTATTATGAAAAAGTTGTCTCGTTATCTTCATTCTCTTCGAAACTGAATTTTCAATATACTCCGCCACCGCAGAGGAGTCCCAACCTCCAAGTTCTTTTACCGATAGTAGATCGCCACCATTTTCTACAAGCATGGTAGCCGAGGATCTGCGAAACGAGTGCCCTGTGTAGAGCTGAGGGTTTTCTAATTTTAAGAATGCTGCAATTTTCTTTGGAACGCCTCCAATAGTATGAATGCCCACTACTTGTTTCACACATTTACCATTCCTATAACCAATGAAAAATCGCCGATTTTCCAGATTCGAAGGTCGCAAATCTACGTATTTTTGGTATAAACCATAGGCATCAAAAGGAAGTCCTTCTTTGGGAATGACAAATACCCTATTCTTTTTGCTTTTAGTCATCCTCAATGTAACCAAAACTTTGGTACTGGTGCTTTCAAAATCATCCACACTCAGCTTCACAAGTTCTTCACGTCTACAGGCACCAAAAATTCCACACATTAATACAACCTTTTCAAGCAACCATGTATGATCATTTGCCTCCAACAAAAACTCAATTACTTCTTCTTCAGACAAAATTTTTGATTTCTTTGGGTTGTATCCATCAGACTTTCGTCTCAAGAATAAAAATAATTTTCCAAATCTGAAAATACATTTCTGTTGGTAATACTCTAATATGGTGCAAGATTTAAAATAACTAACCTTGAAATGTGAATGTTGTCATAAACTCTCAAAGCAAGTTTCAACATTGAAATCTTCGTCCACAGCGAGTTGGGAGAATAAATCTTCGATTTTCCTTTCGCATAGGCTAATAAAACATCCTCATTAACCACCTTTACATTCTTGCTATTAGGCCAATTTTCAAAATTTTCATATTCTTTTTTATACCGCTGTTGAGTTATTGCCGTCAGTAAATCAACACTCGCTGCACATGATTCTTCCAATATTTCAAAAGGAATTTCATTTTGTTCCTCAATTTCATCCATAGTTGTCGTTACAGCGAACTTGCGAACACAAAAAACTGACGTTGTTTATAAAATTGCCAAACAGTTCCGTGACAACAGAGTGCACGACGTTGGGATTTTTTTCAGAATTACCAGGTACGGGGTTTGTTTTTTCTTCGGAATCAAAATGTAATCTTCCAACGGGATTACGAAAAGTCTTTATCGACACACGGCCGATACGCAAATAACGGATTCGGTTAGTTATAATCCTCGGCTGCGCCTCGGATTACAATATCCAACCTCATCCGTTATTTGCTACATATCGGCCTTGTTACGTTAATAACTATATCGTTCCAATAAACTCATAATGATATAAACTAAGTGATACTATTAAAGCTAAATCAGCCCACCTTCTCGTAAACCATTTAAAAATATCAAATCATCATACCAGAAAAGAATAATTGCCTTTTGTTATTTTTAGCATGAAAACTATTTTAGCAATGAAGGTCAGTACATATTATATCAATTCAACTTTCTTATGGATTCGTTGACATCCAAATGAAAGTTACGAGGTATTTATGCGATGTTTAGGTACAATGTAACATAATTATGTGTTTCAGAGTTATTGTGTTTTTTCTAATAGTATTAGGAGATGACTCGTGTATTATTTAGTTGACTACCAAATAGATCAATCTTTCGTCGGTGTCCAAGGCTTTGCAGGATATATCTGCCTTTATATATACTACCGTTTTTATTTTATGATGAAGCGTACTTTTATAAATTGTTTTCAAGTTCAACCAGATGTTATAGTGTAAATTTTTGCACCGTTCGTAATCGGGTACCAAAATAAAATTTGTGTAGTTTATTGACGATTTTCATATTTTTTTGTATTGTTGTTGGATGCACATTGATGTTACAGGCCTATTTTAATAGGTGAAAAAGGTGATGAAAATATTAACAATTGATCGAATTAAAACATGCAGCGTTGATGATCTGATAGTCCGGAACCAATTTGTGTTAAATCGAAGCCTACATAGATACCCATACTATTGAAGATGATTGGCACATTTGAGATAGATTCAAAGATTTAGAGAGAAGAGACAACTCCATAAACATGGAGAAAAGCACTTAATAAATTAATGTAAGATATACTTGTTGACCATAGTCAATTTTATATACAGGGCTATTCAAATTCGAGTCTTTGCATGGGGATTTAGATAACGGTAAGAGATAGACGGATGATTAAATGGAAGCAAAGTTGCATATTTCAGAGGTCAATTATATGGATTAAGAAAATCTGATCTAGCTTTTTTAGTTCTGGAGTTATACAGGAAAAATCGAAATTCTTCTTTTGCCTATATCTTTCTATTTTAGGATTTTTTTAAAAACAAATTGTCACTTTTCCACTGCAACTTTTTGTAGGTTATCCTAATATCTGAATAAAAATTATATACAGGGTATCGTACAAATTGGGCCACCCTCAACTTTTAATTTTCAAATACGGACCTGTATATTTTATTGCATTTTTTGAATGCCAATAGTCATGTTTCATATTGTTATAATATAATATCTCCATCTGAATTACAGAGTATTTTTGAAGTATTGAATAATTACCAGTGAAATTTCAACACCTTTTTAAATTTCAGCTGTTATTAAAAAAAATATCATAGAATAAGGTATAGAATGCCTAGTATTAGTTCAATATTTCCAAAACACTTTATGACCCTTGGCATTTGAAAAAATTCAATAAAAAATACAGGTCCGTATTTAAAAATGAGTAGTGGAGGGTGGGCCAATGTGTACGATACCCTGTATATACATGTCATTCAGATATTTGGAAATGCCACAAAAAGTTGATATGGAAAAGTGGTAAAAATTTGAAAAAAATTATATATTTTTTTAATTACAGCTGGAATTTTAAACAAATTTTCAAATTTTACTGTAAATAGTTCAATATTTTTGAAACACTCTGTAATACAGATGGAAATACTACGACAATATAAAACATGACTCTTAGCATTCAAAAAAATGCAATTAAAAATACAGGTCCGTATTTGAAAATTTGAAGTTGAGGGTGACCCAATTTATACGATACCCAGTATATAATTTTTAATCCAGATATTTGGATAGCCTACAAAAAGTTGCAATGGTAAAGTGACAATTTGTTCAAAAAAAATTCCTAAAATAAAAAGAAATATGCAAAAGAAGAATTTCGAAATTTTCGATTTTTCCTATATAACTCCAGAACTAGAGAAGCTAGGTCAGGTTTTTTAAATTCATATAATTAACCTCTGAAATACGCTACTTTTTCCCATTTAACCAACACTATACCTCTTACCGTTTCCGAAATCACCATGCATAGACTCATGATCAAATTAACTCTCCAACGGAGCAAGTTTCATGAGACTTGACTACATGGAATTCGTATTCATCCTTCAACGGAAAATGTCAGACAATTCTACATCGACGTCACATTCGATGAAACACTAGATAGTCTGTTTCGCTATTCAAAAAGCTCCATCGACCACCGAGTGAACAACGATATGGAATCCACAGAATCATCTCATAATATCTAAGAAGGTCATTGATATATAAATCACAGTACAATCTATCGGCAACAGACATGTCTCTCACTTTTGGCTAAACAGGAACACCATTCGTAGAATACTCATGTCACTTCGTACCTATAATTTCAGTCTATTTTTGCACTTGCTCCCTGGCACTTGTCTTTGTTATTCCAGTACCTGTTTCAAAATTTTCAGCAAGTTATTCAGCTTTTTCCATCGCCCTCAAACTCAACCCACAGTGTCCTGGGTTTCACATAAGTTTGAGGTTATTGTGTTCTGTCAGTAATGTGAGTTCTTTGCTGCATTCTATTACCAGCTTCTATGAGACCTTTAAGTTCAATCTAGGAGCTTTTATTAAGGGCTCCTGGCGGTCTGTGCAAATTTTGATTCGGCAAATATCGCTTACCTCAAACTGTTTTCTTTTGCGTGAGTTTGGAATATATTATCCACATAATTTTTCGAAAAATTTGTAATACGAAGTAAATATACAAGGTTCCTTTATGAAAGAAAACTTTCTGATGTTGCCGGTTCATTGCATCACCATTGCCAAGAAAACGTTCAAAAGTTCTTTTTATTTTTGAAAATAAATTAAAACTGCATCTTATAGAACTGGCTACACATAAAAGAGAAACACATTTAAATTCTTATAACCGTGTGCCAATTTATTTAAGCGAAGTTTTCATCTTTAGAAGATTAGGAAAAATATTTCAATTTTCCGTCAACCTTCATATGTTGCGTTAATCGGAATATAATTCCACTTTAATAGCGATCGTACTCCGCCAAAGCAAGTGTAAAACCAGGAAGGTACTCATTTCCAGATGATTGAAACATGAAAGCGATTATAAATAGACCCTAAAAGTAATGAACTATGGAATCTTCTCTTCAAAGTGACTCATATACTGTCTAGAGTCCATTTCGATGAGTAGATACTGTGATTTGGCGCCGATTTTTCACTTTTCAGAAAATCATTGAGAAAATAACAATTATAACGACTACTGAGAAATTATTTAATGACTGAATAGTCAAAGTCAAAGTCAAAAATATCTATATTTTAAAGTCAATATGAAGTCAACGGAAGGCGAAAAGCATATATAGATATAATCTCTTGATAATTATTAGCAATTACAGGCTGGTTGAATCTTAAAAAACTCGATTTTATTAAAAAGTTGACGTTTCACTACGAAATTCGAAAAAATTGAAATTTCTTTGACATTTATTGATTTGAAAAAACTTGAACAGACAAAGACGACTTGTTTTGTTAAAATTTTTTCGGATGTGGTTGTTCTTTGTTATTTATTATGTGCTATTCACATATATATATATGATGAGGACCAAAGAGTCCGAAACACGTGTCAACGGCTGCTTCCATATAATCGTTCTATACCGATAATTCTGCTCTACTTTTTTAATATTTTCCCGCGACTAATTTCTTTGTTGTTAGATAAATAGTAACCTATTATTATTTTTTTCGAACATTACGTGGGTAAAGGTTTCTGTAGTTTCCCTTACCTTCTAATGATAACAATTTTGAATGTTAATATTAGACTGAATAGCACATAATAAATAACAAAGAACAACCACATCCGAAAAAATTTTAACAAAACAAGTCGTCTTTGTCTGTTCAAGTTTTTTCAAATCAATAAATGTCAAAGAAATTTCAATTTTTTCGAATTTCGTAGTGAAACGTCAACTTTTTAATAAAATCGAGTTTTTTAAGATTCAACCAGCCTGTAATTGCTAATAATTATCAAGAGATTAAAAATAGATCACAGTCAACAACAATTCAAATAAATAATTATACATACATATATTATATAATTATATATATATATATATATATATATATATATATATATATATATATATATATATATATATATATATATTATATATATATATATATATATATATTTTTTTTATATATATATATATATATATATATATATATTTTTTTTTTTTTTTTTTTGAATCTCTGATATGTTCAATTTGAATGAAATGCTGTTAAGGGCAGTTTTGATCTACGTGAAGTGTGTAACGTATGTAATTTATTTAATTGTATAAGGAATAATACTGTATTGTATAAAATTGCTTGGTTAATAACACATATGTGAAAGACAAAAACTGATACTGTGGGTTATCCTAAGGAGTTAAATATATACCATCGCGGACTTTTTTTATTGATCTTTTTAAGATATACAATCCAGTAGAACATTAATTTGATCAATCTCGTAAAGTTCAGCCAGCGTTTGCGATTTAAGCGCACAAAAATATATTTTTCGGCTTTTATGTACTATTATATGTGTGTTTTGTACATATGAACCTTCCTCTTTAATCACTTTATCTGTTGCTGAAAATTTCATCCAAATCTGTTTAGTAGTTTAAAAGATCTAAGCGAACAGACAGCGGAAATGAATTCATTTTATTCTATCTAAAAATATGAAATTAACTTTTATATTTTTCATGAATTCATTATTGATATCTAATGTCAGAATTTGTCATCAATACCAACAAGTTCCCCGAAATGTCCACTCTCAATCTGCTCCAAAGTTATTGTATTTTTAACGCAACTCCTCTGAGATTTAGAGTAATATTTTTGCGATAGCAATTAAGCGGAATTATTGGCAAATGCATATAGACCCGGAAGAGAGAGACATTACGCGCTCCTTTGGCCTCATACTAGGTCAACTGCTTGCCTGTCCGTACGTTTGTCGACTAGATTGATAACAGCGGCTCGACGTTGTAATATGCTATTTTCAGAACTTTTAAAGCTGGTTAAAAAATATATTTAACGCGTCGTTTTCACCACCGGAGAAAAATTGCCTAGCAAAGCAATTCAGTTTGGGATAAAAATAAGAGAAATTAATTCCATTGTTTGATAAGAATGAAGTTGGAATTAAACCTTTGGTTGATGTTTTTTTTTTGTTTATTCAACCCGTACGACCTCAATGGGTCATTAGCGGTGGTGCTACAATTATTACTAAATTTAACAGATTGATATTTTTTTAGGTTGATGTTGTCGAGCATCAGTAATGGAATAGAATTACATTGAAAATTTTAAACATAATATTCTGAATTTTTGGACACTTTGAATTATCAGATTCAATATGAAAAAGAATAGAAGGATAATAATGATGGACCCAAGTTTGAAACTCTTTGACATTCACATAAAGCCGACTTATTTATGTTCTAATATCATGAAATAAAATTACGAGAATTTTGGAAAAGTAAATTAATTTAATATTAAAAAAAAAAAATATATATATATATATATATATATATATATATATATATATATATATATATATATATATATATATATATATATATATATATATATAACTTTTTGATAATTATTAGCAATAACAGGCTTGGTGAATCTCAAAAATCTCGATTTTATTAAAAAGTTGACGTTTCGCCACGACATTCGTGGCGTTATCAAAACTTTTGAAAAATTGGAATTTCTTTGACATTTATTGATTTGAAAAAATTTGAATAGTTAAAAAAGACTACTATGTTTCATCAAAATTTTTCGGCTGTAATAAATAACAGAGAACGCCCACAGCCGAAAAATTTTGATGAAACATAGTAGTCTTTTTTAACTATTAAAATTTTTTCAAATCAATAAATGTCAAAGAATGTCGTGGCGAAACGTCAACTTTTTAATAAAATCGAGATTTTTGAGATTCACCAAGCCGGTTATTGCTAATAATTATCAAAAAGTTAAAAATAGTTCACAGGTAACAACAATTATATATATATATATATATATATATATATATATATATATATATATATATATATATATATATATATATATATAGAAAACAGTAAACATCCAAGAGAGGAAAAGGCATTTTACTCCCGTGTAATGCATACCTATGATTCTTCCTTCTAGCCTAAATTGAACCTTTTTGTTTAGAGCACAAATAACGACATAATTGAGTAGGTACACTAATATTGTCTGTCTACGACTGTACTATAAATCATTCATTATACGTGTGCTTCCTGAAGTACAACTATACCTATTAATCACTAGTGAATAATGGTTTATTATACACTGCATGACGTCACACTCAAAACGTATGTCCAAACTTGAGACCATCATTCACATTGTTAGGATAGTATTGTTATTAGATTTTTAGGTTTTATGTAACTTAGATAAGTATAAATTCAATGCCTTCGTTTATTTTCAATGATTGTTCTGTTAATATTAATATAAATGAATAAATGCAAAATTATCTATTTCATTTTCATCAGAGTGAAAGAAAGGAATGGAATCGATGTCAAGTGAAATAGTTGACGTTTACGTGAGTATGTAGTTTTCAGTGAACTCAGAAAATGTTATGTCGCTTTTGATAACTATTTTTATTGTTGAAAATGCAGATTATTACTAATTTTTTCGAGGAAGTCGTGGACAAAGTATAGTATTCTACTCGCAAAAATTACAATTTTTCACTCGGGTGAATTGCGACACTCACCTGCGGCTCGTGTCGCAAACTTCACCCTCGTGAAAAATAGCAATCATTTTGTGCTCGTTGAATAATATACTATTTCCTCCCTAGGGAGGGAAATATGACTTTATTTCCTGGTGTGAGGGAGGAAAGTGAGTACTTTCTATAGGGCTAGAAGGAAAAAAAAATAGCCAAATAGGAGCATCCGTTTCGAAGTGCTACGCATACATACATCCGGCAATTGATTTTTATTTATACACATTCATCCTTACTTTTCAAAATTTTATAATGTAAATATGTTGCAGTTATATTTTTAAACTATACAGCTGAAGATATTCGAACGTTGCCAGCTCGAATATCAGTGGATTGCTCAAGATGCAACTTCCGCGTTCACTGCAGATAACCTATATATTTTTAACAACTCCGGCAATAAAGAAATCCAGAAAATTAATGACTCCTGAATAAAAATAGGAATTCCGTTTCTGTGTGTCATGAAGCTAGGAATATTCGAGTTGGCAATTAAAACAATTCTACAATATTATTAATATTTCTTAGTCGTATTCTCCCCGAAAATAAATGACTATTGTAAATACTGTATTGAAAGTCAACTAGTGAGGTGCGGGGAGTGGTTTTAATGTCCGTTTCAAACATCGTAGACCACGTTTTTCGAAATATTCAATTTATATATACAGGGTGGGCCATCCAAAACTTTCCACCCGAATTTTGAGCTTTGGGATGGAATAACCGAAAAACGCTCGGACAGGACAAATTTTGTTGAGAGGGGGGCAAATGAGGGTGTTCAAATGAGTTTTATATCACTACCCCCTAGCCGCAACCCCTAACAGCTCTCAATTTTGAATAGGGAAAACGGATCAAGCAGCATCTTGTTGGAAAGGGAATTAAATTTCCTGCATGAGTGTATTTTTTTTCCTCGCTTATTAATTATTATACAGAGTGACTCAGTATTGCATCAATAACTTCCACGCGCCGAATTTGGATCTTTGAGATGGAAAAAACGCTCGGACGGGTCAAAAAATGAATTCGATATCATTACCCCTCTAGCCGCTATCCTAACAGCAATTATTTCAATTTAAACGAAAGCGCACGATTTACTTTGTAAATATTATTGTTTTCACGTTTTCAGTTATTGTCTCGGTTTCAGCATTTTCAACATGTGTTTGGCATACGCGTAGTGATCGAGAAATTGCAAAAAAAGGCGGCGATAACAGATTTCGTTGATATTGAGATGTAGAAGCTGTTTGAAAATGAGAATTCATTTAGTTATTTCAGACGTTAAAAAAAATGAGAGCTGTTAGGGGTTGCGGCTAGAGGGGTAGTGATATCAAACTCATTTGAACACCCTTATTTGTCTCCCTTTCAACAAAATTTGACCCGTCCGAGCGTTTTTTCCATCTCAAAGATCCAAATTCGGCATATGAAAGTTATTGATACAATACTTAGTCACTCTGTATGATAATTAATAAGCGATGAAAAAAAAAATACATTCATGCAGGAAATTGAATTGCCATTCCGACAAGGTGCTGCTCGACCCGTTTTCCCTATTCAAAAATTAGAGCTGTTAGGGGTTGCGGATAGAGGGGTAGTGATATCAAACTCATTTGAACACCCTTATTTGTCGCCCTTTCAACAAAATTTGATCTGTCCGAGGGTTTTTTCGTTATTCCATCTCAAAGCTCAAAATTAGGGGTGGAAAGTTGTGGATGGCCCACCCTGTATATATATATATATATATATTATATATATATATAAATTTATATATATATATTTATATATATATATATATATATATATATATATATATATATATATATTAAAATATTTATTATTAAGCCATAATATATGTGTGATAATTTTTTAAATCTTTTTTGGGGATGTGGCTTAGATAAAGTAGATGTCTCTTTTTTTTTTTTTTTCTATATAATCATTTAATTTCTTCCAACGTTTCGGCTTCGTGGAGCCTTTTTCAAGGACTAGCTTAATTTTTCTCCTATCTCATATCAATTCATTCAAATCTGTGTATACGTGTTTTAATGAAGTGAGTGTCCGGTGTCTCCGAGAAAAATTAAGCTAGTCCTTGAAAAAGGCTCCACGAAGCCGAAACGTTGGAAGAAATTAAATGATTATATAGAAAAAAAAAAAGTGACATCTACTTTATCTAAGCCACATCCCCAAAAAAGATTTCAAAAATTATCACATATATATATATATATATATATATATATATATATATATATATATATATATATATATATATATATATATATATATATAAATATATATGTATGTATATATATATATATATTAGTTTATTTTTCACTTGTATATTATTTGTTTATTTTACCTTAGATACGGTTGCTATAAATACACTTATAACGCCCTAAGGCGTTATGAGCGGGCGTTATGGATCATAAGGCCCGCTCATTGTACGAGGAGAAATGAAGCAACTTCCATTGATTAAATACTTCATAATCGTGGTATACGACTCTGGATTTCTCCGGCAATGAATTATTCGCAGCTTTGGCTGCATTTTCTATGATATTCTTGGATAAATTCATATTCATTTCCATTATTTCTATAAGACTACACAGAGAAATCAGCAATGACATTCACTAAATATGATGACAAAAATATTCAACAAACTTCAAAATATCAACAAACAACATGCCTACTATGAGAAGAAAAATGGAAAGAAAATGCTAGGTGCTATGAATCCCTTGGGCCAAAGGCCCTTGGGCCTAATCTTACCCTCCGGGCGTTGAGATCTATATGACGCACTTGGTACATAAATAACTATTATGTGCTGTCTTATTGATAAATAACAACTTACAACCATAGTTACCGTCATTACGTTATTACTATTTTTTCTGGTAAATGCTAGTACCCACCTAATTTGTTTTGAATTAGATTGTTTTCAATTTAAAAATATTGCGTTATTATCAGTAATAATATAACAAGAGAGTGAGAATAAATTGAAAATAATTTGACAGATTTTTTCAAAACTTGTTGTCAGGCAATAGTCACGAGAGCCCGGAGGGCTCGAGTGGCTATTTCCAAATGGCAACAAGTTTGAACAAAATCTGTCAAATTATTTTCTATAATTTATCGAACTCGCGAGTTATATTTGACTAGATTATTTTTTGATTCAACAATTCTGTATTAGAAAGTGCCACCGAACTTTGTTTGTGCTTTTCAGGATGTTTTTGTAATATTTTTCTTTTTGCATCTCTTGCATCTCGAGCATTTTTGAATTCTATATCATTGAAAGGATCAAATGACCTGTTATACTTATTAAAGTAAAGTTCTTGAACTAATTTTGCCGTTTTATTCCACATTGTCTTCATTACTGCTTCTTTGTAATCATTTCCGTCGTTTCTTTTCATGTTATAAGCCCAATCTTTCAGAATCAATGCCAGAGTAGCTGTTGTAGTAGATTGATCCAGAATATAATTTCTTTCTTTGGTGAAGGTCTTTAATTGTCTCCATATAGACTGATTACTTATTAGATTGTTTTTCGAAGTAGTTTCTAAAATATTTTTTGTTATTTCTGCATCAGAAAAGGTACTAAACCGATGATTTTCATCCATTTTATATATCGCGTTGACACAATTAGGTAATTATTTTGACAACTATCTGACACTTGCTAAGCAAATAAAAGATACAGTGATTATTCCCGAGAATAATCACAAAAGATTTATTCCCACTATAATAATGACATCATTGGTTAAAACTTACTTTTATGACAAATAAAGAAGCATTTCATTGGTTTTAAGAAACGTCAAAAAATAATCCTTATAATAGCCTTGATACCTTAATAGCTATAATAGATTTGTTATACCGATTAAGTGTATGAAATATGGACAATATTATTCATTTCAACAAAAAATATAATTTTACCATTAGGGATACACCTGCCCAAAATAAGTGGCCAGTTCAGACGTATGTATATACATACATATTAATTTATGAGTCTAGTAAGTTTAAAAAGTCCAAACGTGTTTTGCATGTTGGCAACTGGCCTCTGGACATTTTTTACCCAACTTGAGAGGTCTAATTTTAGATTGATTTTAGGATGATCGTAAACATAAAAGAGAAAATACACTAGTAGAGAAAGTGAATTCGTTTGATTATGTTTCGAATTTATGTAGCTTAAAAAATGCATTCCGGATTTTTGAAGGTCTGGGTCTGTGTCTGGATTGTTTTATATTGTCTGTTGATGAATTGAGATTGAACATATGTGTCTTCAATGTTTATTATATATATAAATATATATATATATATATATATATATATATATATATATATATATATATATTATATATATATATATATATATATATATATATATATATATATATATATATATATATATATATAATATATATATATATATATATATATATATATATATATATATATATATATATATATATATATATATATATATATATATATGTTCAGAAAGATTTCCGCGGTCGGCAGTATTTGAAAAACTTTTTTACATATATATATATATATATATATATATATATATATATATATTCAAATAGGGTATTTTTTCCATTCAATTTAAAAAGGACTTACTTCAAAATTCATAGAAAAGATAGCTGTCTTTCAAATCGCACATATTCAAACTTTGCAAGCTTCAAAGATGTTTGAGGTTGCTCAATTGACTAAAAAATATCTCTGGCGGGAAACATAAAAATTTGTTCCAGTTATAACTAAAAACTTTCAGCATTAAAAATTTCACTCTGTTGAATCAGATTGTAGCCATGGATACGGCATTTGCGAAAGCTCACTTATAACTTATATAGGGTCTTGCACCGTATATCATTAAACTAAGTTTAATGATAAACCGAGTTTAATTTGACATTTGACAAGCGAAAATGTCAAATTAAACTCGGCTTATCATTAAACTTAGTGTAAAATATACGGTGCAAGAGCCAAATAAGGTTCGAAGTTTTTAGTTATAAATTGAACAAACCTAATATTTTTGTCTTCAAGCAGGTGTATGTATTTTGAAATAATCTATCCTTCACGTATGAACTAAATAGGAAAAAAATTAGGGTTACTTACTTTATACCTTCTCGGTATATATATATATATATATATATATATATATATATATATATATATGTATATATATATATATATATATATATATATATATATATATATATATATATATATATATATATATATATATATATATATATGTGATATATATATATATATATATATATATATATATCACATTAGCAAAATTATCAGTATCGCTGGCATATACAGAAGCATTTTTCGAACTCTACGGATTTGGAGATTTGGTCAAACTACAAATAAGTAAAATTACTCTGTAGTTTATTTTCACGGTTCGAGATCTCTCGTATGCATTAGTCGCTTCCTTGGCAAAGTTTGATTAAATCTCTCAAACCGGAGTATTCGAACAATAACCCACAAATGTGTGATTGTCATCTGCAACAAGGGATAAGGTTTGTTGTGGAAAAATACAATTTTATGAGTAAGATATTAAAATTGCCCGCAGAGACACTCAATTTGCAATATTTTCAATAATTTAAGAAAAAACACTAATGAACTATAAAAATTATTCCAAAATTTGTAAATGTTCGAGATAATATAAGATTATCAACACGCTCAAACTTTCTGTTTATATAATCACAATTTCATAGTAAACAGTTTGATAGGTCTATGTGGATGGTCGGAAAATATAACATTTTGCCAGTATCAAAACAGCTTCTGTGAAATTTATTCGCAGTTAATTTTGTTCTCTAAAACGATGTTATCGCTTGATTTACTCGACAAACTGAATTTAATAACTCTTGTTTACAAAGTTCTGTATCGATTGAAATGAATTACTTTATGATGTTCTTACCGCGAAACTCGAGTAATTTGGAAAACCCACCATAATATAGTTTATAGTATTTCAGCGAATTTTCGAAATGCTATTACATTTTTGAGACAGGTAAATAAATATTTCTCAGTGAATTCGTGGGAATCATACAGAAATGTATCCTCAATGTACTTCTCTAGGTACTTTTTAGCAGGTTTTCACTTTGAAAACCTGCTTATTAAAATGGGATTAGCAAAGTTGGACATAGGACCTAGGAAGATAGTTTTTCACCAAAAACTTAATTTCATATATTTCTATATATGTATATATATATATATATATATATATATATATATATATATATATATATATATATATATATGTTTGTATGTATGTATGTAATAGCTTATGTATTTTCAAGTTGTGTACACAATAAAGGGCGCAATTTTGTAACAATAGGGTTGAAAGTTTGTAAATAGGTAGTTTCGTATGATATCTTGGATGGGATTGTTTTTGGTTCGAATTGGTTGGGGGAGTTGAAAAAAGGGAGAAAATAAATCTTGTTTATAAGATAAAGGGCGCAATTTTGAAGCAATAGGGTTGAAACTTTGTAAATAAGTAGTTTGGTAATATATCTTGGATTGAATTAGTTTTGGTTCGAATTGGTTGGGGGGTTGACCTCCCTACGGGAAAAATAAATCTTGTTTACACGATTAAGGGCGAAATTTTTAAGCAATAGGGTTGAAAAATTGTAAATAGGTAGCTTCCTATGATAACTTGGATGGGATTGGTTGTGCTTCGAATTGGTTAGGGGGTTAAACTGTTAAATAACATACTTGGGCAAAACTTCCGAAAACCTGAAATTGTTTTTTCAAAAACAAAATTTCAAAATTTCATATAGAAGCAACAATAGCATTGGAAAATTGTTTAAAAACAACAAATCAAAAATTCATAGAGATGAACGTACTGGTGTTTATAAACTCGACTGTAACGATTGTGAAAAATTCTATATAGGACGTACAATTAGAAATTTCAAAACTCGAATACACGAACACCAACGTAGCTATATTAAGCAGAAAACGGTCTCTAATTATGCGTGTCATCTTATTCAAGAGAACCACACCTTTAATCACAATTATAATATATTACAATTTGAAAATAGTTTCCATAAAACCAACTGTTGGGAATCCTTATACATCAATAAATATAAAAATTTCGGAAATTTAGTTAACGACCAGATTGAAGTAAACCCTTCTCCTCTCCTTAATCTGTTCAATGTAGGTACCTACTAATTGCTCTGAATGAATTGCTTATTGTTATTTAGTTTCTCTAGAAACCCCTCTGTTATATTCATTTTTCGTACACATAGATTGTTTTGTGATACCATAATTTAGTACGAGATGAAGTCAATGTTATGACGAAACGCGTTTACTCAATAGATTTTTATTTCAACCTGTGAAAAGATAGTTTTTTTTATTATTATTTTTTTAAAATTATTTTTATTTTTTTTATTTCTTTATAAAGTTATGAATATGAACTTTCACCAAGTAAATGCCAATTCCATTCAATCACCCATATATTTGCAGAAAAAATATACCTAAACTGTGACAAACTACTTTCTACTTAATTAATCAAAACTGTAAGAAATATCTCCAAGAGTCTAATTCTCATAGTTTTTGTATAATGTAATTGTTATTTGGCATTTCAATTTCTATATTACGAAATATGTAATAACGAGGCTTATAAGTGATCAAGATCCCTATACAGACTCTGAACACAAGATCGTTTGTTATTTTTCACTGCTTAGCGATTGTTCGAATGAGATAGCGGTGTGCAAATCACGTGTTGTTGTTCAATTGAATCAGGTGTTTTTCAACCTTCGTCTCTAAGCAACAGAGAAACGAGGGCGGATGTGCGCCAAAAGTAAGTTGATTTTCTGAAACTCTGAAGTGAAATAATACGCTGTACGCAATCAACTGTCTCTCTAGTCCTTAGCATAACGAAGTCCTGGCAAGAATAGGGGATCGATTTCAAAGTTCTGACTTAAGTATAATTTGGCAAAGAATATACGGAATTATCATGGAAATACGCACGTTCAAACTGATTGGTTTAGATTCACTGGCTTATTATCCAAACGAGATTTAAACGTTCCCAAAATTTTGAAGCATTCCTCGTTTGACGAAAATTATAAAGTCTACTCAAAATATTCAACGAAAATATGACCTTGGATCTCTTTGTATACCTAACCTCAAAATTGTCGTGGAGGATTTAAGAATAAGGGAAACTGGAATAATTCAGTTATACATAAATAAATAAAGAAATCGTGATTTAATCAATTACATTTCTGATTCAAATTTGTACTAATTTCAAGCCTATTATGTTTTATTCGTGGTTATTATATTTATGAATGAAAAAACTCTATGCTATAGAATTTAAATAAACCGAAAATCACTATTAGCCAATAATTAAGACAAATAGGTACATCAGTGTCCAGAAAGAAAAAGAACACTGCCAAATATCTTTATATTCAGTAATAATTTCAGAAAACAGTAAAAAAGTTGTGCCAATTTATGCCCATTAGATATTTTAAAAATTAGTAGAATCTACTTAAACACAACTCTTCTTATACGATCATCTAAACTAATATTCACATCTTAACAGAAGACCAGACATTATGGGACATCCATAAATTACGCCACTTGAATTGAATGATTTTTTGAGCTACCCCCTTTGTCGTTGTCACACGTCCCTGGTTTGCTGTCACGTATTTTTCAATTTTCAATTTAGAAATTATCACATTAAAACACCACGTTATTCATATATTTTTATTTCAACTCTTTTTTCATAAAAAAAAATATATAAATCATAGCAAATCAAATGCACAAAAACTTTAAAAAAAAAATTTAATCATCTCTTGAAACTTTGTTTGCTTCATAGCAAGAGCGTCGCAAGATGTTAGGTATAAAGTACAATATATGAATCGTAGGTGAAATAAAAACTTTTAAAATTTCAATGGTTTATCACAAAACCAAAAAATTTCAATTAAAACACAATATTCTTGGATTTCTTGTGACATTTTTGATTATTTAATAAATTTATTTTATTTGATCAAATTTTTAGAGTCTATCAGGGGGGCAGGTGCTTCCCCTACCCCTTCTTAGTGACTCACTTGCATCATAGAATTTAACGTAAAGAATAACTAAATCAAATTGGTTGGATGAATTGAAAATTACATAATATTAGTAGAACTAAGAAAAACAGCTTATTACTCAGCGAAAGTCACGTGTCCAATGAAAAATGGAAACAATTGAACATGAGCAGATATCAGCGGCGGCATTTGTTTTCAGGCAACAAACATTAAAGCCGGCATTGGCCTTTCGGCGTATGTCAAAGACATACGACGCGAGATATGGCAATTACATTGGAGCCTGAAGTCACGTGGCCACCATGTGCTAAACAGTGATACAAAGAAATCTAAACCTTATAATAATATTGATAGAGTTCCCAATATTTTTAAATTTTTTCTAGAGTCTAGAGTTTTAGTAAGTTAGATTTATACATATGACGTCTCTAAACTTATGACTCGTCCCCCCTTATCATTATGTTACACTTTGTTGACCCCCTTCAACCCCCTGAGCGTGTGACGTGATTTTTAGATGACCTTTTATTGACGATTTTAATATATTCGCCGAAGTTGAGCAACGCATAGATTATTGAGAATTTTTCAAATTATATATATATCTGTATTGTAATTCAAATGCTTGTTATGTTTCTTGATCTTGTTTATAGAAATAACTACAGGTCGAAGTTGTAAATTATTCTCGAATACAATAAGCTTAGAATTAGTTAAAATATTCTTTGAGGAACGGAATGATAACTATCTGCATGGAAAATTTATATAATAGGATTTCGTAGTCAAAACTCATAAAAAAATTATTCCCAGTTTGTGAAATGAAAGGAAAAACAACCGTGAACGATTTATAAATAGTTTTATTACTATGAAATAACCGATCTATGCCAATAAAGTTTTAAAAAAATTGAAGAATTACAAAGTGATTATATTGAAATACAATGTAGATTTCATGCAAGTTTTCTATCATGAAATATCAAAAGCACTGTAGTTAAAAAGTTGGATCAGTAAAAAATGTACTATGGTTAAAAATCTCATCATTGCAAAATAATTACTATATTCCACGTAAATTACTTTTTAGTCCTATTTCCCCCGAAATTGATGGACTATTGCAGACAACAGTCAGGTGCCGAAGTAGTTTTTTTGTCCGTTTTAGACCACGATTTTCGAAATTTGTTTAGTATATATATGTATATATATATATATATATATATATATATATATATATATATATATATATATATATATATATATGCCAATATGTATTTCCAGTACATATTGGCATCTCCAGCGGCTCCCATCAAACAAAATGTGCTGAAATTTGGTATCCAGGTTTTTTATCGAAGTAGTTCTAAACTGTTAAAATCTGAGTAAATTTGTTCAACCGCCGCCATTTTTATGTAGATACTTATTGTATTCATATATATATATATATATATATATATACATATATATTTTTTTTCGACCACCGAGGCGTTGTTCACCACGAATTCGCTCCTCAAGGCCAGACAATTAATAAGGAGTACTACGTAAAAATTTTGAAGCGATTGCGTGACTCAATCAGAAGAAAACGACCAGATCTCTGGCGCAGCGGTGACTGGCTTTTCCATCACGACAACGCTCCGGCGCACTCCTCGCAGCCAGTGCAGCAATTTTTGGAAAAACACGGCATCCAGCAGCTCCGTCAACCACCCTACAGTCCAGACATAGCCCCCTGCGACTTCTGGCTATTTCCTAAACTGAAATTACCCCTGAAGGGGCAGAGATTTGACGACATTCCGACGATACAACAGAATGCGACGCGCGAACTCAAGGCGATTCCAAAAACTGGATTTTCAAATTGCTTCCAAAACTGGAAAAAACGGTGGCAGCAGGTCGTGGAGTTCAAGGGGGAGTACTTTGAAGGGTGCACTGCACCGGATGTAAAAAAACGAAAAATAAATTGATTTTTTCTAATGTGGTCGGATTTTTTCCGGACAGACCTCGTATATATATATATATATTTTTTTTTTTTTTTCAGGTACATATTGGCATTGTCCAACGACTGGTGTTGTTTTCGAGGCAGAATGACACTATCAAAATTAGAAAAAAATTTTGTAGTAGTTATTTCTTCTTTTTTCGTTGTGTTGAAAATTTGCTCCACTCCACAGCTGCTGCAGATTAAGTTAGAGTGTTGTGAATTTGGTACGTGGATTGAGTTAATGTTCTTTGTTGCTTACAACTATTTTCCTTAACCGCGCTGCACTTCGTGGAGACTATCCCGTTCGAATCACATCTCGACTTGCTTCGCTACACGCTTCAGTACACGATGCACTTTGCGAATTTTTCTTTCAGTAAAATGAATTATTTTCTAATTTTCGTTTCATTTTGCTATTAAAGCGTGAGTTTTCAAACCATTATTCATTCCCTTCGAATCGCACCTCGACTCGATGCACTTCGTGGAAAAAATACGACCTTAGCGACGGTGCACTGCTTCCATGTTTTTTTAATTATTTTTTTTAACTTCAGCAAGTCTATCAAAAACTCACAATTTATACACATTAACAGTAGAAAGAAAAACTATGTTCCTTTGAAGTAGAGGAAAGAGATTGATTACCAAGGCTGTTGCCAAAATATAAAGTTAAAAGAAATCACTTGTGAAAAATATAAACTTTTGAACGGTGGCTTCTGCAGATCTCTGAATTCTCGGTATACACATAATAAATGTTTCAATCAATAACAAGTTGGGAAATACCCAAAAAACATCGGATGAATTATTTAGTTTTATGCTTGCATTAACTCATTTCATCTGTAGACTTTGGAATTTCAAGTGTGAGAAAAATACCAGATGAAATAATTTATATGAAATTCGGCAGAATAAATTGAGACTTTTCTTAATATTTTTCATTCTGAATGAACAAATTCGAAATTAATGAAAACATTCTTAATAGCACGTGCTTTCTTCAGCTAATAATTAATTCATAATAAAAAACAAACATATTGTGTATGCTGCGTAACCAAAATCTTATTAAGTCAAAAATAATGATTTTCATTTAACACGTAGAGTGCCAATATGTACGTAAGGTCGGATTGACAGTCCCTTATGGCCAAAATATATTTTTGTTTGAAAATATTTAGATTAATATGTTAAAGTCAGAAAAGCTGACATTTCAAAATGAAAACTTCATTTTCTGTAAGAAAAAAACATAAACACATGGTAGACAACGTTTGTCCACCACGGCCACAACAGGTCGGAACGACTTTACGACCGTAGTGGACATGCGCGGGCACCCAGATATTTTACGTCTCAACACGTTCATTCGATAAAATATATAATTGTGAAGTATTAGATAGCACTGCAGTAAGCTTATGATAACGCTGTTGTTTGTGTTTGTTCTTTTACTCAAGTGACTTAGTTTCCAATCTTTGAAAATGTCTTATGAAGATCAACAAAAACGATTTATGAAGTTGTGGGACAAAAATAGAGCAGACCAATCATCTATAATAATCAGATAATTCAGATATTCTAAGCAATATTGATAAAATTATAGAAGATGGAGCAAAAAATTAAACAAACAAAAAAACGAAACATCAGTATGTGGCTTGAGCGAAAAAAAATTCTATTGTGAAAAAATAAATCTTTTCTGTTGAGTGTTATAAAAATCAATCAAATAAATGGTTCTTTCAAATTATTCTAGTTTTCCTTTTATTCATGTAATATAACCATTGTTATTCAAAAAAAAGATCAAATATGAGTAACAAAAATGTATTCTCATTCTGGTGAAAGACGTTGACCACCAGCGCAAAAACCAACATAACGAGAACATTGCTGAATGCATTATAAACACTGCTTCATAGATTTTGTATGGCTACGGTGGATAAACGTTGCCCACCGCGGCCAAATCAATGACAAGGTCTGGTGGACAACATATAGGTACCCACCACGGCCGGTAGGCACCAAAAATTTTCATTCAAATGGTGGACACCGTTTTCCCACCATGGCACTCTACGTGTTAAACATCGCAGCATTTCATTACTTCGGAAAATATCGAGCAATAAAACTTGTATATACATGTGCTCCATTACTTTTAGATCAAATAGTGGTTGAAATTTTACAGCTATTCATTATATTTTCAAGTTTGAATGTTATTGAGGATTTTTGTCAACGAGTACACCTTATAAAACTTGCATGTATTATTAAATACGGTCCTGTGTTTATAAGAACTCAAGCCTCCACGTTCACGAAATTTACCCTCCACGGCCACGAAAATTACTTATGGGAATTTCGCTCGAACGCGCATCGAGTATGCATATTTTTCGATGATTTCGGCAAAAGTTGCGATGCTCGATTCCCGCGAACCGTTTGACCCATTGGAATGCGAACCTTCTATATATATAATATTTCAAAAGAAACAGTAATTTGAATGAATTCACCACATTGTTACAAACATAAATTCAACTTCACAGCATATAAGAAGTGATATAAACAAAAATATTAAATATTATGAATGAAATAATGAAGAAACAGTGAGTCTATAAAAAATAAACCTGTGTTTTACACGGAGGACCTTCAATTTAACGCCGGGTCCGAACGGCCATTTAGCTTGTTATCTAGTATATTTTAAACATCATAATAATTTAAACCACTGAACATATGGACGTACATAAAAATAAAGGAAACAGTGAGAATTGAACCCACCAACGCGCAACCGAAAACGGCATACCTACTTAAGTTAACGAATGATAATTCAAATGTAATATGTTCGAAATTTTTTTATGCCTTTATTTTCCATCATGCCAATGGGATGAAAACATTCGCGTCCTCTGATGTGGACGCTGAA
>JARQZK010003221.1:0-25162 GCA_030704885.1 Cynegetis impunctata | reverse complement strand
AAATTATACGTACGAAGATTATTCAAACTCATTTATTATTTATGGACAATGCTGATAAAGCGTTATCAAGAACATGTGAGAAATTTGCCATCCGATATCCGCAAAAACAAAAGCCATCGAGAAAAGGCTGTGAAGCAACTTAATAAAAAATTTTCAAGAAACTTTGGAATGAGGAAAGTCCAGTCGAACAATAAAAACATTTTAGATGTTGGACTTTAGAAAATAAGTATGGATTATATTCGTGTTTGCGTAATATTATATGAACTGTTGACTTGGATAACCCTGACTCTAATGCAGCTTGTCTAACGGACAATGTTGGATATGCGGCGAAATATCCCAAGATGGCAATTTCAGTAATCTCATCATTAAGGAGAGGTTTATTTCTTAGCACTACTGTATTGACGGATCCAAAGTTCTTGAAATTTTGTTGCTTTACGGCCTTTCCCGATGGCTTTTGTTTTTGCGGATATCGGATTGCAAATTTTTCACATGTTCTTGATAACGCTTTATCACATTGTCCATAAATAATAAATAAGTTTAAATAATCTTCGTACGTATAATTTGAGCGCCCCGGCATGATTATTAATAATTTTCAAATGAGGTGTGACAGTGACAGCTCAAAAATTTATTTAGTTTGATTGTTTCATGATGCCAACGTCAGAGCCAACTTAGAGTAACTTGGTCGTGGCATAATCGTTATATAAAAATATTAAATTGGCAATATTTCGAAAATTAAAAATTTTAGGTACAGGTAATTTTTTACAAAGTTACCTTAATTTTTGATGCTAAATACTACAGAATGATAAAAATGGGGGGTTTCGATTTGAAAAAATTGATTCTGGACAGTTTTCTCAATCTCATTTTAGATTTTATTTTTTGCACACCCTGTATGACTGGTTATCCAAAAATCATACAAAATCTTTCAGAGTAGGTCTTTCTCAACAAGGCGTCCAAACTGAAGTTAGTAATAAGGGCTTCCTTATAGGAACCATTGATAATTATATTAGGGCTTACAATCGTGATTTTTGACATAAAAACCTAAATATGTCAAAAACGCTTAGACTTAGGTATAGGACATAATACATAAAATCTGCCTAGAATCTTGCGTAGAATCCAAAAACGTATTAATATACATGGTATTCCATTTAAAATAAGCAAGTTGGTATCTACTTCCGGTATAACTGGAAAGGACACCGTCTTGAAAATATTTTAGTCGAGTTGCCCCTATCGTTATTAATATACTGTCAAATTTTCAAAATTTTCCTAGCTCTAATTTTCCATATACAGATCGCGTTCTTTCCCGGTGGGACACCCTGTATATATACATATATACAGGGTGATTCACGGTGGATGGCACATTAGACGTTGCTGGCGAACCATAGGACGGATCACTTTTAAAATTCAATCTGGGGCATAATCGAACATTCTCTACCCAACTGAAATATTTTTGGTAATGCGGTGTTGCTACTTCTATTAGAAAGTAGTAGCAACTTTGATTTTTCGAATGGAATACCCTGTATATAATATTACTTTTAGAATCTTCAACAATTTCCCAATAACTTTTCATGATATTTCCCTATACCTATCTGATACCGTTTTCGAAATAACAATTATTTTAATTTTTTTTCTTCGGAAATCAAGAACTATTAAATCACTGATATCTCTGAGTTGAGAAATACTATGATATCAAAATTTGGGTTGGAGTTTGGTGATACTTGCGGGCATCCTACACTTACCTAAACGAATTCATAGGAACTTCGGTTGAATAGTTTTGTTCCATCGTTTTTGAAGGTATTTGACTTCTGAGATGTCAAAAATATCTATACTATTAGTAGATTGTCACAACGTTACTGTCAAATAGTGATCATGGCATGCTTACCAAATACCGAATGGGGACATGATGTACAAGGAACATTTTCACAAACAAATGCTAATAAGTCCGAAACCTGACTAGTTAGTTATAGGTATGATATACATAGATAAAAAGCAAATTCCAGCAGCTTTCTATTTTCAATAATATACAGGACATTCCATTTGAAATAATCAACTTTCAGTCACTTTTTCAAGCAAACAAAATAACTGAATTTTTTTACCACCCTGTATTGAAATAACGCAGATTAGACTGAAATGTAGGATGCCTGCAAGTATCACCAAACTCCAACCCACATTTTGATATCATAGTATTTCTCAACTCAAAGATATCAGCGATTTAATAGATTTTGATTTCCGAAGAAAAAAAATCGAAAATAATTGTTATTTTGAAAACGGTAACAGATAGGTATAGGAAAATATAATGAAATATATTGGGAAATTGTTGTAGATTCTAAAAGTAATATTATATACAGGGTGTTCTATTTGAAAAATCAAAGTTGTTACTACTTTCTATTGGAAGTGGCAACACCGCATTACCAAAAATGCTCAATTATGCCCCACATTGAATTTTAAAAGTGATCCGTCCTATGGTTCACCTGAAACGTCTAATGTGCCATCCACCGTGAGTCACCCTGTATATATATATATATATATATATATATATATATATATATATATATAATAATATTATATATAATATATATATAATAGTATTATATATAATCTCTTGATAATTATTAGCAATAACAGGCTGGTTGAATCTTAAAAAACTCGATTTTATTAAAAAGTTGACGTTTCACTACGATATTCGTAATTGAAATTTCTTTGACATTTATTGATTTGAAAAAATTGAAAAGACAGGATTGCTTTGTATATGCTATTCAGTCTAATATTAATATTCAAAATTGTTATCATTAGATGGTAAGGGAAACCAAAGAAACCCTTACCTACGTAATGTTTGAAAATAATAATAATAGGGTACTATTTATCTAACAACAAATAAATTAGTCATGGGAAAATATTAAAGAAGTGGAGTAGAATTATCGGTATAGCACGCTTATATGGAAGCAGCCGTTGACACGTGTTTCGGACTCTTTGGTCCTCTTTAGAACGGCGTAGCCAAGCATTGGATTGAAAATTTGAAGATGAAAATAAAATCGAGTTTTTTAAGATTCAACCAGCCTGTTATTGCTAATAATTATCAAGAGATTAAAAATAGATCACAGGCAACAACAATTCGAATAAATATATATATATGTATATATATATATATATATATATATATATATATATATATATATATATAGATATATATATATATATATATATAGGGCTATTCAAATTCGAGTATATGCATGGGGATTTCGATAACGGTAAAAGATAGAGAGATGGTTAAATGAGGGCAAAGTAGCATATTTCAGAGGTCAGTTATATGGATAAGAAAAATCTGATCTAGCTCCTTTAGTTCTGGAGTTATATAGGAAAAATCGAAAATTCCGAAATTCTTTTTTTGCAAGAGATTCATATACTCATACCTTGTGGGTATCGCACTGGATATTTGATGTTTTTATCAATGGTTTTTCATTTGGTTTTCTCATGTTGAAAATGTACGAAATAACCTACGATCGAATTTTCTTTATTCGTTGAATGGAGAAAAATTGTGAAGCACAGGTAACTTGCTCTAGATTCACATTTCCCTCAGTATGAATGTTTCTCGTATATTTTATATTTATCTCTATTAAAATAATGATTTATAAAAACAAATTTACACATTTATTAAATGAAAAAACTCTATCGCAGCGAGCTGCATTAGAAAAGCATATTTTCAAAACGTATCCAGTTTGAAAAATTTATTCATTCAATTATGATGAGGGGTCAACTCCCAACCAATTTATGTCGAAATAAATACCATCCAAGATATCATACAAAACTACCTAGTTACAAACTTTCAACCCTATTGCTTGAAAATTGCACCCTTTATCGTGTAAACAAGATTTACTTCTTCCATCAGGGGGCCAACCCCCCAACCAATTCGAACCAAAACCAATCCAATTCAAGATATCATACGAAACTACCTATTTACAAACTTTCAACCCTATTGCTTCAAATTAGCACTCTTTATCGTGTATACAACGCCAAAATACATGAGCTTATATTTACATACATATGAACATATATATATATATATATATATATATATATATATATATATATATATATATATATATATATATATATATATATATATATATATATATATATTTATATATATATATATATATATAAACTATATTATATATATATATAATAATATTATATATATATATTATATATATTATATATAATATATAATCTTTTTGATAATTATTAGCAATAACAGGCTGGTTGAATCTTAAAAAACTCAATTTTATCAGGTTTCTTTGGTTTCCCTTACCATCTAATAATTACAATTTTGAATATAAATATTAGACTGAATAGCATATTCAAAGCAGCCCTGTTTATTCAATTATTTCAAAACAATAAATGTCAAAGAAATTTTCAATTTCGAATGTCGTGGTGAGGCATCAATTTTTTGATAAAAATTGAGTTTTTTTAAGATTCAAGCCAGCCTGTTATTGCTAATAATTATCAAAAGATTAAAAATAGATCACAGGCAACAACAATTCGAATGAATAATTATATAATATATATAAATATAAATATATATATATATATATATATATATATATATATATATATATATATATATTGAATACATTCAAAATTTATATAGTAGTGATTATTTGCCGAGTATTGTTCTCAGATTGGATGAAGTAACAAATGCATTGAAAACCATAGATTGTTCAAAATGTATTGGGCCGGAATAAAAGCGGTCCGATCAATAATATAGAAAACTATAGGCCAATTAGCATTATGTCCGTTATCCCGAAGGTTTTTGAATCATTGGTTTATAAATATATTTTCAATCATATTAAAAACATAATAATTGAACAACAACACGGTTTTTACAAAGGAAGAAATCTTGAGACTAATCTCTTGACTTTTTCCGAGTATCTTCAAGAGTGTTTGGATCAAAAAACTCAAGTTCATGTTATATGTACTCATTTCAAAAAAGCCTTTGATAAAATAAATCATGGGATGTTGCTTCGGAGGCTTGCTGAGGTGGGCATATGCGGTGACCTATTGAGGTGGATCTCCTCTTATATAAGTCGAAGGTCTCAATTCGTAAAAGTAGATGGCATTCGATCTGCCATGTTCCGCAGTACTTCAGGGGTGCCCCAGGGTTCACATCTGGGACCACTGTTTTTCATTATATTTTTAAACGATATAGAAGAATGTTTCAAATATTGCAATTTCCTACTTTATGCCGATGACCTCAAATTATATAGAGCAGTTAAAGGAGTGGAGGACTGTGTTTTGATTCAGCGGGACATTAATGAATTGTTAAATTATTGTGCAGGAAATGGTCTCTTCCTGAACTATGACAAATGTCACAAAATTGTTTTCAGTAGAAATGTGCATCTTATAGACCATCAATACACCATGGCGGATTATTCTCTTTTGCAAGTAGACCATATTTTGGATTTGGGAGTGATTTTTGATAGAAAAATTTTATTCGATCAGCACATCGAACGCCTTCTGGGAGATGTAAATAGGTTACTGGGGTATGTCCTTCGACACTGTAGGACTTTCAGAAATAATAAAACTTTCTTGATATTATATTTTTCATTCATCTATAGTCGGTTAAATTTTGCGTCAGCAGTTTGGAATCCTCAATACAAATATTATAAAGAGAGAATTGAGAGAGTACAGAATGAATTTCTCAGATTTCTGGCCTTCAAAAATAATATTACCTACAATAATCATGAGTACTCACATATTCGAAAAAAATTTGGCATAATGAAACTGGAGAAGCGCCGAGAAATGACGGATATTATTTTATTATACAGAATTGTCAGTGGTTTACTCAGTGTGCCTAATATTCTGCAATCAATTCCATTCAGGGTCCCTGATATTAGGTTACGTAATAGTGACACATTTTATGCTCCTTTACGGAGAACAAACAGTGCACAGAATGCTCCCATTTTCAGGATGATGGCTTCATTTAACAACTTCTGCATAGACCTGGATCTTTTCAATATATCGCTCAATAATCTGAAGCGAAGTCTTAGGAATATTCTCTTATGAATAAAAAATTTTGTCACCTATGTATCCAACTGTATTGTCATTATTTCTTTTCTATTTTTAAATTTTAACATCGATGTATATGTAGCTTCGAAGAGGCGAATACTGTTTTTTGGGTTTTTACCTGTTTGTATTCCAAAGAAAAAAATAAATAAATAAATATATATTATATATATATATATATATAGTTTATATATATATATATATATATATTATATATATATATATATATATATATATATATATTTATATATATATATATATATATATATATATATATTATATATATATATATATATATATATATATATATATATATATATATATATATATTGGTGCTAAGCATCATACAAAGTCATGAAACGAAAAACTATCTTGGTCCTAGGTCCAACTTTGCTAATTGCACCCATTTTAATAAGCAGGTTTTCAAAGGGAAAATCTGCTAATAAATAGATGTCAAATTATGTAGAAAGTCCCTTCCTACATAAGTTGTCATCTATTTATTTCTTGTATTCGATATAACGGAGAAATATATTTAGTTTGCATTCAGCATCTGAAGATTATTTATTAAATGTGTAAGTTGTTTCTATTACCTATTTTTTCAATATGTTTATTGATTTACGTCATATATCGGCCTAATCAATCCAAAAAATATGTAATTACTTTTGTGAATAAACTTCTTATTATTATTATAATTAACGTAATTTAAAATTTAATATTTTCACTATATTCAGGGTTTATATCAAGAACAGTACTCCTTTTTTGTTCAGCCGGAACGTTGAGAAGATGATACGCCATCTGAATTAATTTGACACAATAGAAAGCAGGGTTGATTTGCAACTATTTAATTTGAAAATTTTGTAGTTGTTATTACTTTCGAGCAATTGCTCTTTCGAAACGCAATTCAGAAAGCTTTGATCTTACATTTACAGAGAGCTAGAGATTCGATTGTTTTGCGTCGATCTAATGAAGTTTCAATCGAGCGCGCAATTAATATCCTGAGTGTTCTCATTGTTGTTATCTCTTTTGTATTTCAGTGACGTCAACCGGGAATACGAACGAGACTCCGCCTATAACGAGTAAGTACCTACCTACCTACAGCTTCATATTTTGTTAAGTTTCAGAAGCGGAGTATAATTATAATTCCGAATATTATAAACAAGAAAGTAATATAGAATCTAAAATGATTGGAAATTATTAACGGATAATCCACTCTTACCACTCAAGATTGAAGATTCAATGTATAGTCAATTAATTAAACTTTATATACAATATTATCAATGAAGGAATTGAGTGTTAACATAAATGAATTAATAAATCGTACAACACATACAGTGAACGAGGAAGATGCTTTAATAAGTTAAAAATTATCGAAAAGCTTTCCAAGGGAGCTGGTTGCCTATATGTATTCCGCATCTCAAAATCTGCATTCAATTCACAAGGTGAATTATAGAAAATGTCAAGCACACTAACATAGTATGCTCTGGAATTTTATACACCACTGTTGTAGAGTAGATATCTTCATGTCAGGAGGTACGTATTCTCGCGACGGAAATCTGCATTTTCGATCTAAACGGTGAACTGTTGGTTTCTAATATATTTGGTGGTGGGCGCTCTGGGTTTTTATCCAGATAGTGTTTCCAACTTCGATTTGTATTGGGCAACAATTTGAAATTTGTTAATTCATCACAAGTCAAATAAGCAACACTGATCAGATCTAATATGATCGAGACAGCTGTATGCAGATTTTGGGTCGGGATGACGTTTTCTATAATTCACCCTCGGATTGTGAATGCAGATTTTGCGTTGCAGAAATCATATAACCAGCTCCCTTGGAATGTTGTTGATAATTTTCAAATTATTAAAGAATTTTCCTTGTGTTGACTTTGGTCAACAAATATGTTTCTCATGATTTGGTTAATAAATTGTAATCTTTTGGAAAACGGACCCAAGGGAGTTGAATCTCAGAATATATCTAATCAAAACATTTTATTATTATCATACGAAATATGAAAAGTGGCGCTCACCAATAGCTCATGCAACGTCATTTGGACAAAAAAAGAAAGTACACGTGTTTCATTTCTCCCTTATATATGTGAGAGGCTGGCGGGCTACTTCAGTTATGTAAAGAAACTCCTTCAGTCAGATAATAAGATACACTCGTATGTAAAAATGCTTCAAGATTAAGTGAGTCCGGATAATATATGGAATAGAGAAAGTGATGGGATTCAGAGGATGTCTACTGACCCATCATTCGTCTTCGTAAGTTTGCAAGCAGTGACTTATCTACGCCATGAGAAAACCGCTGAGAAAAACTTTTGGTAGGAGACCAGCGACCTCTAGGTTTGAAACCAAAGCCTCCCGAACGCTAGATAGCGAGTCAAAACACTCGGTTAATTAACTCGATAAACTGGAACATTTTATATTGTTCTTTGTACGAGACATGAATTTTCTATCTATCTGTCAAATTTTCAAAATTTTCCTAGCTCTAATTTTCCATATACAGATCGCGTTCTTTCCCGGTGGGACACCCTGTATATATACATATATACAGGGTGATTCACGGTGGATGGCACATTAGACGTTTCTGGTGAACCATAAAACGGATCACTTTAAAAATTCAATGGAGGGCATAATCGGACATTCTCTACCCAACTAAAATATTTTCGGTAATGCGGTGTTGCCACTTCTATTAGAAAGTAGTAGCAACTTTGATTTTTCAAATAGAACCACCTGTATATTATATTATTTTTAGAATCTCCAACAATTTCCTAACAACTTTCCATAATATTTGCCTATACCTATCTGTTACCGTTTTCGAAATAAAAATTATTTTCGTTTTTATTAGTCGGAAATCAAGACCTTTAAAAACTCTGATATCTTTGAGCTAAGAAATACAATGATATCGAAATTTCAGATTAAGTTTGTTGATACCTGGGGGTTTCCTACACTTTACCCCAATTTTCGTTAATTCAATACAGGGTGGTCAAAAAATACAGTCATTTCTTTAGCTTGAAAAAGTGACTATAAGTTGTTTATTTCAAATGGAATACCCTATATATTATTACAAATTCGGGAAGCAGCTAGAATTTCCTTTTTATCTATGTATATCATACCTATACCTAAATAGGCAAGTTTCGGACTTATGAGCACTTATTTGTGAAAATGTTTCTTGAACATGGTATCCCCTTGGTATTTGCTAAGCATGTCATGATAACCTACTATTTGACAGTAACGTTGTGACAATCTACTAATAATATCGAAACTTTCATCACTTCAGAAGTTGGAAATATCTTCAGAAACGATGGAAAAAATTTATTCAAATGAAGTTCTTATGAATTTGTTTATTATTTTTGGACAGTGTGATAAAATTATCAGCAGGACATAGAAAGTTCAATGAAATGTATCCGAATCTACCGCCAATGAACCTCAAGAAATTTATACGAATGATATCCGGCTTCTTTTGTGAAATTTTCACAGCACCAAAAATGACAATTTTTTCTATTGAAAATTCCTTCTCTTGAAAATTTTGATTCATCAGTCCAAATCATTTTATTTTAAAAAATGGATCTTTTTGAATGCGTACCAACATCATTCCACAAAATTCAACTCTCTGTTGAGGGTATTGAGGCTTCATTGCTTTAATTTTGGTGAACTTGTAATCATGCATGTTATGTCTTTGCAAGATTCTTTGAACAGATGAATATTTTAAGCCAATATATATATATATATATATATATATATATATATATATATATATATATATATATATATATATATATGTAATGGGTGATTAATTCAGAGGTAGCTCCTTTTTTTTCTTGAATGAGTTCTTCAGTTTGATTTTCTTTAAAGTATGTATAAGCCTGATCACGTTCTCTACATATTGCTTTCACTGAACCATGGAGTGTTCATTTCCCTTATAACTTTTTCCTCTATCTTATCTAAAATTTTGTTCAGATTTTCTGATATTTTATCTAGTATTTCAGGTAGATTTGAGTTATCATAATGCCAATTTTTTTTCGTTAGTTCTGTAGTAAGGAGTTGATAATCAATTTTACGAAAAAATTTCATTATTTTATCAACTTTGTGTTTATATTCTACTTATATAATCTGCCAGTTATTATCACTAAATTTAGGAACATCAGTTACCACACATGTCATTGATTAATTGGTTGTTAATACCAAGTGAATCAGCGTTCGACTGTTTTTTGTATTTCTGGTCGGTTCTTGTACTATTTGCTTAAAACCTCATGATTCTGAAAGGTTCCGTAACCTTTTTGTCCGCGATTTATTCACGTGCAGCCAGTTAATATTAAAATCTTTCAAAATTAATGAGACCTTATTTTGTCCAACCGATTCCTCACATTTCAAATCTAGGAATTTCAGAAAGTTATCTATTTATGTTTTTTGAAGGGAAAAGGAAAGACAGACAATGCTGAATGACTTTGAGTTTTCAATAGAGATTACAGCTGTGATGGACCAAAAGTCAGATGGTGAAGCATATTCAAGTGAACTTACGCATTTTACATTTTCTCTAATAAACATTAGAACACCACTAGTACTTCTCGTTTCACTATTGCATCTAAGTGTATTAGACCCTTTTAACATTATTTCTTTATCCTCAATATTTGCAGTTACTCGAGCTTCTGAGAAACACAAAACAATAGGTTTACAAATTTTTACCATATCCATTATTTCATGCTTGTAACTACACAAACTTTGTGTGTTAACATGTATAATATCATATTTATTCTTAAGTTAATTTAATTATCTTATTTTTTTGACGGGATCAGTATTTCAAGATATTTTTCGGACTGTATCCTAATAACCTAACTGTTGTCTGTTTTTCTTAAAGTTTACTTTTAATTTCTTAGCAATATGTTTCACCAGCTTCTCACCCTCATTTGGATCAACTGGAGTCATACAGCTAAGTACTACGTTGGCCTCTAGTGATTCCTGATTTTGCATGCTATCCTTGTCTTTCAAGTACCCCTAATCCTTTTTTAGAGTCTCAATTTCCTTGTGCAACTTCTTATTAATTTTCAATTGTTCTTCATATTTATTAATATTGAGGACATATTTTTTTCCATTATATCCATTTTACTGTTTGACTTCTTGATCTCCAAAAGCAAATCTTCCATTGTTATCCTCTTATTAGTTTTTGGATTGATCATATGTACTAACAACTCCCTCCGTTCTCCTCTTCGCATTCTGCCTACTAGTAGATCTCTATCTGCCATCAGAAGAGCTCCACCCGGAATAACGTTTTTTTGCTTGATCATTTACAATTAGTTCAACTTCCAACTCACTCTCCACCGAGCTGCTTGATAATCGCCATCCACCAAGCATGAATTGCAATTCGAACTCTTCTTTCCTTCCCCAATTTTCTTAAAATTCTCCTAGTTCAACTGTACTGCATGCCTTATGAAAAGTGTCATTGCATGTGCCACACTGGAGCTTTTGTGCTTTTCTACACACTTTCAGTGAACACTCCGCATAGTCCATTCTCCACACTATCTCAAATCGAATCGAATTGGAATGCACGGTCACCTTTAGTTTGTCTCTTCGGTTTCACTTGCCCGATTCAGGTACAGATGTTAACCAGAAGTTTTATGATCTAAATACAAGTATTTGTTTACCCTCAACTCAATTTTGTCATTAAATATTATTAAAAATTTACTATTCACTGATTCGGTTTTACCAAAACAAATCTAACCTTCAAATTCTTCATCTGTTAATGCATCCGTTGGTATATAATTGATCCCACTCAAATCCCCGATTCTCAGGGAGCAAACCCACTAACTTCAAAACATTTTTTCAAGGATTTAATATTAGCCGCAGTTACGGCTAACATGTAAAAGAAATAATATTCAAAATAAAAATGTCAAGAATTGTTATTTCGTATAATAATGAAGAATAAACAATAAAATTGATTTTTTGATTTGGTTTTTATTTTTGGAAAGAGTAGGTACCTCTCAATGTATCACCTACTATGAAGTATTGAGACCTTTAATCAAAAAATTGAAATTAATCAAAAAAAATCCAAGGGATTCTCGAAACCAACGGCATTTCAATCGGTCCTTGAAGCGATGAATGTTAGGAACCAAGATGACCCCCAAAACTATAGAAACAATAGACACATTTTATGGCTCTATCGGAGCTTCATCAGAATTTTCCATCTACTGAATGTAACCATCCAGGTATTTCACTCGTATCTGACAGCTTCAAAAGCGAGACACCGTGTAATACGCTGAAAATGTTTGATGTTTTCAATATCCACCGCTGGACGGCAATGTCGGAATTTGATTGATGAAAAACTTCGAGCTCTAGCTTCACCATATTTACCAGCATAAAGCGATGTCACATATTATTGTAAAACTAGTTCCTCATGGCACAAATGAAATTCTTGGTATCATAATCAGAGTTATATCGAATAATTTATGGAACTTATAGAATCTCAATGATACAATATGTTTTATAATATTCTTATAAACTGAGAAATTTTATCAGATCGAAACAAAATTTTCATTGAATTACAAAAAAAATCAAGAGTTGAATATGCGGAAAAAATAAAATTTTATGAGAAACAGTATATTAGATTTTGCTAAATATGCAGCTGTCTCTTCATTCATTATAAGGTCAATAAAAATGATCTTTAAATAGTTCTCATACATTGATTAATAATTGAAAATATATTCAGTTTATCTAAAGGGGACTTTGATATTCCTTCTTACGATAATGAAATAAAAAGTGGTCCTTAAATTTTTAAACTTTTGTAGTAAAGCTAGCGGGGAGACCAAACGGGTGAAGGCACCAGATCAACACACTCGTGTCTCCTCTGTTCTTAGAAGTTTAGTCTCAATAGATCGCTTCATACAAAAATAAAGCTATCTCTGTGTGAAACATGTATTTAAAAATAATGATTCTTAAGGCGCAGTTCCATTGGAGCAACATTAGGCAACATGCAGCATGCTACAAGTCGTCTTGTGTGTTCTATTTGTAGTTGTGCGACTATACCGCACGAATTTAAAAACTGTCGAACGTGCAACTTGTCACTCACTGTCGCATGCGCTTTGTAGCATATGTTTGTGGCATGCATCTATATGAATTCAATAGTAGGCCAAGCTACAGAGATTTAGAGTGAGCATTTTGTGTAAAAAGCGTTAGAAGAAAACCAGCTCCGCCATTGTTTGTAAAATAGTTCCACATGATATAGTGATATGTTTTCACTCGACTTTATTATTTATATCTTTGTTATTAACAATTGTTTGCAAAATTTTTTCAGTTTTTAGCTTATAAAATTGAAACTATCAGAGTAATCGTGATGGTGTGAATAGACTTATGGTAGAAATGGAAAAGACGAAAAAAATGAGAGGTTGGACGACTCGATCAGACCCTTAATATATGGGAAAATCGGAAAAAATCGGCCAAAATGCAGTTTCTTCCAAAATTCATAACTCTGTTATCTTTCGAGTTGTAGCGTAGATCCTCCAGTTAGTATTATTTACTAGTATAAACTTTATTTGTGCGAAGAGCAGGAACTGTCCGATGCATAATTTTTGATCTGTGGCCATTTGAATAATTTACTATGCAATTTACCAGCAGACCTGAATGCGACAGGTATGGTCCAATTTCAATTCACAAAAAAGATTTTGAAAGTAGAATTCTCATAGTTCAAAACGTTCATCTTGGTTTTACACGAAAACGCTGAAAAATATGTTAAAAATAAAGCTGAACATGACGAAAAACGGCCGAGCGCGTGAGAGTAGTTGAAGAGTGGGGGTAGAGTAGCAGGCAAGGAGAAGCATGACATTCGAAAGCGTCGGCATATTGAACATGACAGTAATTTCTCGGCCATTTTTCGTCATACTCAGCTTCTTTTTTAACATATTTCTCAGCGTTTTCATGAAAAACCAAGATGAACATTTTGGCCTATAAGAATTCTACTTTCAAAATCTTTTTCGTAAATTGAAATCGGAGCATACCTGTCGCATTCAGGTCTGCTGGAAAATTGCATAGTATAATATTCAAATGGCCACAGATCAAAAACTATGCATCGGACAGTTCCTGCTCTTCGCACAAATAAAGTTTATATTGATAAATAATACTAACCGGAGGATCTACGCTACAACTCAAAAAATAACCGAGTTATGAATTTTTGAAAAAACTGCATTTTGGCCGGTTTTTTCCGATTTTCCTATAGATTAAGGGTCTGATCGAGTCGTCCGAACCCTCATTTTTTTCGTCTTTCCATTTTGTACAATAAAGCCGAGTGAAAAACATATAACTATATCATGTGAAACTACTTTACAAACAATGGCGGAGCTGGTTTTCTTCTAACACATTTTACATGAAAAAATCTCTGTAGCTTGGCCTATAGAGGCAACTTCAGTTTGCGGCATCATGTCTTTTCAAAAGGATGTGACTGCTGCATATTGGGTAATAGCTTTGAATAGAGAAAAGAAAAGAGGGAATATATGGAGGTGAAGGAGACAATTATATGTTGGTGGCCAAAAAGCTCAGAAAGATTTATGTAAAAATGTGATTGCGGACGATAAAGCTCTGCTTCGAAATTCTACTCCAATGAGCCGAGAGGATTTTGAATACTTATTAATGAAGATTTTGTAAAACCTGATAACTTTCTTGGAGCAATACCACCTCGTCTTATCTCTTCCGGATATCTGATATTTTATTATTCCATAGTTCTGGGGAATTATGATAATCTTCAATGAACAAAGTAGTTTTCTCAATATTCCACTCTATGTCGCAGGATACAAGTCGCACCGAACCGATGACTATCTGATAAACGCCGACACGATGAATCTTGTCGAGCACTGACGCATGTGTCTGGGCAACACCGGTCAACATATAGCATGCGTCATTGTCGCATGCTGTATGTGGTGTTATGTTGCTCCAATTGAAAGACTGAGTGTAGCATGCGTCATTGTCGCTCAAATGTTGTCCTAGTGGAATTGCGCCTTTACGATTCTGCTCGCCGCCCATTTCATTCGAATTACCAATTACAAAGTATAAATTAGAGCGCCAGTTTTATTTCATTAAATCATGGGATTAAAACTTTGAAGGAACCGTGAATACTTAAATAAATCATCGACGATACTCCAATTAAAAAGAACATTCCTAAAGAAATGGTCAACATAACCCGAGCTCTGTAGCGAATTGTTTTCGAAAATCTAAGCACGAGATTTTAGGAATGCCAGGAGAATGTCATTTCAATAATATAATTTTAGGGAAATGATTATCGAGTTCATGTTTGTTCTCATGAAAAACATTCAATCTGTATTCTTGGAATGAACGCGGCTTGTGATGGAAGTTGACTGGTAGAAATCGCGACAAAACAGATGAAAACTTATATGGGGTTTCCTCGGAATACAGCAAGAGATTATTGTCAGAACTCTGTGAAAGATATTATTGAAATAGAACGTGATTTACGGCGTTGACGAGATGCAAAGATTTCGGACTTCCCACAGAAAATGTAATATACTTACAAAACATGTAACTTGTCATTCTCCTTAGGGCTTTCTGAACTATACAATTTCGAAATTTCGTAAGTACAACTAGAAAAACTCAATATATTAATATGAACTACTGATATTTTTGTTTTGAATCTTAGTGAGTTATATTATCTCATTATTGCAATTTTGCAACCAAGATTCAAGAAATAGGAACTGTAGTATATACAAACTAGAACTAGAAAAGTAGGTTAATAATATTGTATATTTTAATAGTAGTATTTACTGTTTACATACGTTTAATATACATGTGATTCGATTGTTCACCATTTTCTATTTACATACGTTACAGTGAGACAATATCATATGCTCAGCGTCAAGAACAGTATCGAAATAGAAGAAAATAGAAAATTAACAACAATAGATTGCGAAAAAAATACTTAATGAACTTCGATCCTGACGGGGTCCTCCGACCGCACACATTATTCTTTCCATTATTATTTCAGAAGTGAAAAACTTATTATTCAAGGTTCCATCATTACGAAGACCCCGATGTATATGATATGTTAATCTTCAAACTTATTTAAACATGGGCGAATCAATCGTATAATAGTATAGGTTCATCCCGACTAGGGTTGCCATCACCTAAATTGCCGATGCCGGACAAAAATTTTAAAAACGCCGGTCATTTCTGTGAAATTTTGTTTTTCCCCGTTTTTTTTGCATATAATGAAACATCGTGTATATTTTAATTTTTTAATTTATTTAAACTTTAAAGCGCTTGTTTGCCATATAAACAGAACAAGAAAAAACAAATAAAATTCTATTATACACAGTTTACAGTTTTCTCTTTTTTTTTGGTATCATCAAATGAAAAACAACTCATAACGATAATTTTTGGTAGATCAAAAATCAAATAGACTAGATTCTACATTGTAATAGCAAATCATAGGATAGATTATCTAGTTCGGTTAGATAGGTTAGGTACGCAAAAGTCTGAATTATTTATTAACTATAAATCAAAAGTAAGTAACAAGTTTTAATTTTGACGTGATCGAGTTCTTTTTACTAATTCAACTTAACTTGGAATTTTTCAGACTTGCCAATTTTTCCCAAAATGTCTTAATTTTTCATCATGAATTTTTAAAAGTCTTTAAAATTAAACTTTATTTTGATGAGAGAAGAAAGCGTATGTGTATTTAGCAAGTTTCTCTCCTTCCTCCTTTGCTGCGACCCTAGCGAAAAAACCCACTTTACATTAGCATTGTGAGCTGGTATACAAAAATATCATTATGCAATTTTGAGCAGTTTAGAAGAAAGATGTTTCGAAAAACTTCAGCCACAACTGGTTTGTATTTAATATCTCATCTCCGTCACTGACACTCAAGCTTCACACACCCGGACATAAAATTTGTCCGGGTTTTACCCGGACATATTTTGAAAGCCCCGTCCGGACGACCCCCGGACGCCCCTTAAACTAGGACAAATCCGGGGAAACCCGGACGGATAGCAACCCTAATCGCGACTAAATCTGGGAGATTACGTTGAGGATATATAGCAGCGAATTGAGCTTGTAAAACGAAGAAATGTAGCACTCTTTTATTTGTGCAAATTCATCGCCCTGTGAATAAGATGTTGAATTAAGTATAAATTATTGCCTTTCTAACTTTCTGTACACAATATCCAATTTTTGAAATTTCTATCATTATCCAGGAAATATCAAAACATATATTTATATATATATATATATATATATATATATATATATATATATATATATATATATATATATATATATATATATATATATATATATATATATATATATATATATATATATATCAGTGGCGGCTCGTGAGGTTTTGGTTTGAGGAGGCTACAAGAGGTGTTAAAAAATACACCATAGGCGAAAACTTTTAGGATTTCAAGGTCAACCGCCGTATAATTTAAAGAAAATCAAAGTAAAACAAGCGCCCTAAGCTATTAATTTATTTTCACTTTCGAGTGTTTACCTTGAGACCTACAACTCCTATTTACAATATTCACAAAAACTCTTCTCAGCCAATTCATCTATTCATCAAGTTTTTTTTTCTTTCACAAAATAGGTACCTACCTACCTACTTAACGAATTTGTTATTATCAAAAAGGTATTTAATAGTCCTCACATGATTTTCATTCTGCCCCAAAATTTCATTGTCATTATAAACAACACACAGTTCACTTTTTATGGCCACCTTATCAAAAAAAGTGTATTTTTGACATAAATTTTCCAAAAGGTTATCTGGAAAATTAGCCGAAAATTCGGTTAACAAATTTTTATTGAGTAAGTCGTAGAAATGCAGTTCTTTCAAATCAGAGAACCTTATTTCTATTTGACCCCTAATAGTATGAATTTCTTTCGTTTTGGGCTAAATTGAGTCGTATCATCAGTAGTTTGAAATACAGAAAATAGTTTTTTAAAATAAACTTCTGCACGAAATTCTGAAATTTTTTCCAAAAGAAACTTGAACCGATTTTGTGAGTAAATTACATCTGAAAACTTGTGCTGTAAGATTTGAAAAACTATTTCTGTTTGTTCAAAAATTAATTTAAAGATGTTTAAAAAATATATAAATTCCTTATCTTGTAAATAAGATATTAATCCGCGTGCTGTTAAAGTTACTTTATCGGTGAAAAATTCCTCACTTTCATCAAGGTATAGAATTAAATCCTCAGATCCTAAGCGGCCCCAAACAGAGACATTTTCACTAGTAAAAAGTAAACACTGCCAACAAAATAATTTATTTTTTACCTGTGATCCGGTTAGGCAAGGATGTCTCTCATAATTCCTTGTATTAAAACCGCGGTTTTGTTGTCTGTTACGCTGCACCTAATTGTTTAATTCAAGGGTTGGTCACAATGTTTTTATCAAAACTTTATCCTCATAATTTAGTGCAATAAAGTTATGGGATAACAAATATTCCACTAAGTCACCATTGAAATTTTTGAAATTAACTTCAGTAACCAAACTCATTTTAAAACAATACGCGAGCAATATAAGTAAACACTCTGCTGTTTTCGGCCATTAGTAACTACGATCACACTACGATTCAATTAATGCTTTCCAACGAATTCACTCGATGTCACGCGAAATTCTATAGTTGTGATTGGTCGACATTGTATGAGACTGAGTTCCTATCGGTGTTGCCATTTACATGTGTTTTGCTCTTCTATTGCAATGAAGTATTCATTCGGAGTATTTGCACCGTTGTTTGCTTTTCTTTGGCAGGCATTATGAACGTTGAGAATATACCTTTCTAAGCCTCCGCAGCGTTGCCACAAATCTTGAAATGTAAATACCTTCTATCTTAATTAATCAATTATATTATATAATGTAGGTTGAAAGGAAGGTAGGTGCATAAAATAATATGATTTTGATTAATATGAATATGCTGAATGCTGACTATTCAATATAATATATTAGTGATACACGGAATATTAGTGAGGAGGCTTAGCCTCCTTAGCCTCCTTTGACTAGCCGCCCCTGATATATATATATATATATATATATATATATATATATATATATATATATATATATATATAACATTGACATAAATTGTTACCCAAAAAATCTAGATTAACAATTGGGTTCTGTTTTGCAAAAATTAGTAATTCCCTAGTTTTGAGAATATTATAAGGGGATGAATGTTATGATATTTTATAGAAATATTTACACTTTGAATTTTACAATTTTGTTTTTATTATTCAAAGAATTAAAAATTAAATTTGCGAGTGTGTTTGAACTTGCATTAATGAATTTGAAATATATTTCAAATCCAACTCTGGCGACGAGTGTATCGATATAACACGAATCTCTCCGTCAATTTCTACTATCGGGAAAAGTAATCGGACTTCCAGCAATTGAATGAAATTTAGGGAAAAGAAGATCCAATTTCATGGTATATAGGTGTGGAAATCTCCTGCGTCCATCAAAAATTATTAGATTTGTAGACCTTTCCGACTTAATTCGATAAACGTTCAACTCTAGAGAAGCAAAGGTCACAGAATATATATATAGTTATATATATATATATATATATATATATATATATATATATATATATATATATATATATATATATATTTATATATATATATATATATATATATATATATATATAAATATATATATAATATATATATATATATATATATATATATATATATATATATATATATATATATATATATATAATATATATATATATATATATATATATATATATAATATATATATATATATATATATATATATATATATATATATTATATATATATATATATATATATATATATATATATATATATATATATATATATATATATATATATATATATATATATATATATATATATATATATATATATTTATATATATATATATATATATATATATATATATATATATATATGTATATATATATATATATATATATATATATATATATATATATATATATATAACATATATATACATATATATATATATATATATATATATATATATATATATATATATATATATATATATATATATATATATATATATATATATATATATATTTATATGTTTTGTCATGAAATTCATTACTATATAAAGATTGAAACTATTTTCACATTTATCAACCCGAGTAACAATTTGAAGACAGTTTCTATTTGTTTAGGTTTTAAAAATGCTTCAATATGTTCAATAAATCGACTTAGGATTTAAAGTAACCTTAAGATAAACTAAAAGTTCTTAAAGACCACTTTTTCTTAAACAAAGAATTCAATGCACTCTTTAAATCAAGATAAAAGGGCTATTTGCTCTTAATGTCCTATTGATCTTATACTGGTTTTATATTACTCTTAACATTGGCTATTTTAAAACTAATTTGCTATTTTTAAGAATTAAATAGCAAGTTGGTTTTGAAACAATCCGTTCTGGGAAAAAAAGTTTTAATGCAGTTTTATGGAGTACCCTTGTTGTATTCTTTAAAACTCATTAGGAACACTACTTTATCCTAAGACAATAGATTCAATATAAAACCACATCAAATCCAAAAACATAATTTTTACCTTTTAATGAGTACATTAAGAGTATTATTGATTTAAAAGGTTTTAATTTAGTCAATTTGGAAATAGCTTTTGGTCTTTGGACGACTTCATTAAAACTAATTGAATATCCCCTCCACATTCAGATGAATGTGGATGGGATATAACTGAGATAAGCTCTTTTCAACCAGTGCAAGAAAACCATAGTGCAATTGAAACCAGCGTTACTTATAAAGAGTGTCCTTTCACTTCATCTTTCAATCCGTTCGATTATGAAAGCAATGCCTGGGAATTACAGAAAGAAATCTACGAAAACGACGGTCAAATTCAAAATGATGAATTTCAAAACAACAATGAACTCATAAAAAATCTGCTTTTCTGCGAAGAGCTTAGAGAACTGGCAATCCTTTCAAACATGAGTCAAGGCACTGTTAAAAAATAATACAACTCATTAATAAACGACTACCAAAGACTATTCTTGAGCAAGATCCGCGAAATTTTTTTTTTGTGAGGTTAGGATTCCATTTGAGCCCAAGACCACTTTAAATCAATAAGGTCACAATTTGAACTTATTGGTTTTGAAAAGCAACGTAAACAGACTCCTGTGGGAGTCATTGGATTTATAGTGGTTAATAAAACGCTGTTTTAAATCTTGTGAGATTTAAAACATTTAATAAATGAACAATTAGTTTTAATCTAGATCACGCCATGTTTCACTGCAATAAAGACTCCGCCATTTTGGACTTTTTCAATAGTAAACGAAAAGAATATTATTATTCAAATAATTGCGTCTTGTATCTTCTTAAAAAACTGAAAAACGGTATGTCGAAATATGCCATTCAATTAAAAAAATGCATTTAGATCCTTAGATGCAAAATAAAATTTGATGATATTTTTTCAATATTTTTTAAATATGGGAAAAATACATTAAATGAGTGGCGCTCGAGTTATGTTGAAGTATTTTATTACTTTTTATCAGAAAAGTTCCATTCGTTGGTGAATTTTTCACTATAATAGTTTTCTTTCGAATGTTATTTTATGATATGCTTAGTATACGTATAATATACGGTTTAAAATATTACCACTCTGCCGGCCATTATACATACTTAAAAGTTGTCGAGTGTTAGTAAATAAAATAAAACTCTTTTAGGATTCATTAATAATTTTTAAGTTAATTTAGTCCGCGTTGAATACATTTTGAGAGCAAAATGTCAGATAATAAGATTTAATTTATATATTTGAAGTTGCCTTGAAGAAACCTTTAAGAATATGGAATTAAAACTTAATGGTTTTAAAACAGTTTTGAAATTTAGTCTTGAATGCCTTTTTAGGATGGGCCCTTTTTGGCTAGAAGCTGCTTTATAATGGTCTCAGGGATGTCTTGAAGATCACTTGATTTTATTCGAAATTTTATTGTATAGTTTTAAAGCGATCTCGAAGATCGGTATAAGAGCATCGATGTTACTTGGGAAGTCAAAAAACAGACAAGTCTCCTAAAATTTTTTCTGCTGTGGACATATCCTTCAGCAGACCTGAATATATATTGGACTGAATAGAACGAAATTAAACTGTTGTCTGTTTTCTGAATTTTCAATTTTTCAAAAATTTTTAAACGCTGAAGGATTTCCTTCGCATAACAGAAGCAGTCCACCTTCTTCACACATACTGAAGAGACTATTGAATAAATCGGTTAAGTGCGAGTCGGACTTGCGCACGAAGGGTTCCGTACCATTGACTATGCCCCCCTCAAATATTCATTTTATTTTAATTTTATTATTTATTATCAAAGTGAAAATACAACTGAGTATTTTGTGAATATTTCAAGTGCCTACCTGTTGCCATTATTGATGATATTGATTAAAAATAGGCAAAAAATGGCGTTTTTTGTATGAGAGTCCCCTTAAATATTTATTTTATTTCAATTTTATTATTTATTAAAGTAAAAATACAACTGAGTATTTTGTGAATATTTCAATTATTCATTTACAACCTGTTGTCATTATTGATATCGAGCAAAAAAGGGCCAAAAAATCGCATTTGTTGTATGGCAGCCCCCCTTAAATATTTATTTTATTCTGTTTTTAGTATTTGCTGTTATAGCGGCAACAAAAAGTTTCAACTGTCTAGCTATATCGGTTCTTGAGATACAGCCTGGTGACAGATAGACGGACGGACAGACGGACAGACAGCGAAGTCTTAGTAATATTGTTCCGTTTTTACCCCTAAGGCACGGAACCCTAAAAAGGTGGCATTCCCATTCCTTATGAGGGGGCATTCGATACAACAGAGAGTACCGAAAATAGGGGCAAACATATCTTTTTCTCCAAATGCATTGAAAGCATCCTTTTACAGACACTTGACAGGTTTAAGCTGAGTGTTTTTTCCACCTAGTCAGACAAGCGGATATTTTCTACGTAGGCAGAAAAAGTAGCCAATGGCATTGAAGTAATCATAAACAATTCAACAAATGATTTTTTTGGATATTAATAATCAAACTTAATTAATAAATATAAAAAACACGAAATTTGCGAGGAATTGAAAAAATTTTGGAAAAAAATTATTTGTTTTACACGGCAGGATGACAGATTTACTGAATTTGCTGGTTTCGGCTTAATTAAATCGTGTGATTCTTTGCCTGGCAAAACAATTAACTTTTATGGATTTGCAAATTTTTACTCGCTACTCATTATTCGAGTTTGGAAAAAGTAGTATCACCACATGTTTATATTTTGAGAATAAGGTACATGTAGGGTTGCCATCCGTCCGGGTTTCCCCGGATTTGTCCTAGTTTAAGGGGCGTCCTGGGGTCGTCCGGACGGGGCTTTCAAAATATGTCCGGGTAAAACCCGGACAAATTTTATGTCCGGGTGTGTGAAGCTTGAGTGTCAGTGACGGAGATGAGATATTAAATACAAACCAGTTGTGGCTGAAGTTTTTCGAAACATCTATATTCTAAACTGCTCAAAATTGCATAATGATATTTTTGTATACCAGCTCACAATGCTAATGTAAAGTGGGTTTTTTCGCTAGGGTCGCAGCAAAGGAGGAAGGAGAGAAACTTGCTAAATACACATACGCTTTCTTCTCTGATCAAAATAAAGTTTAATTTTAAAGACTTCAGTTGCTCCGACTTTTAAAAATTCATGATGAAAAATAAAGACATTTTGGGAAAAATTGGCAAGTCTGAAAAATTCCAAGTTAAGTTGAATTAGTAAAAAGAAATGGATCACGTCAAAATTAAAACTTGTTACTTACTTTTGATTTATGGTTAATAAATAATTTAGGCTTTTGCGCACCTAACCTATCTAACCGAACTAGATAATCTATCCTATGATTTGCTGTTACAATGTAGAATCTAGTCTATTTGATTTTTGATCTACCAAAAATTATCGTTATGAGTTGTTTTTTATTTGATGATACCAAAAAAAAGAGAAAACTGTAAACTGTGTATAATAGAATCTTATTTGTTTTTTCTTGTTCTGTTTATATGGCAAACAGGCGGTTTAAAGTTTAAATAAATTAAAAAATTAAAATATACACGATGTTTTATTATATGCAAAAAAAACGGGGTGTCCGGGGAAAAACAAAATTTCACAGAAATGTCCGGGGTTTTTAAAATTTTTGTCCGGCATCGGCAATTTAGGTGATGGCAACCCTAGGTACATGGATAATTAAATCGCATTGTGACTCATGATTTTAGCCACTACGAAAACCGATGTGTAATCTGTTATATTTTCCGGATGAACCAATATTTTGTCTTCTGTTAAACATCGGTTAATATTAGAGATAAGTCTTATGAGCGCTGAATATACATTTTTTCAGAAGGATTTATTCTGTCAAATTTATTGAAAAACTAAAAGTTCGTTTCCAGTTTTCAAGTTAATGAATACTATGCAAGAATTTAGCACATGGAATATAATAAAAATTCTGGAATTGAGATAGAAGTCAAGTACAAAAACTGCATTGAAGTGACAAGTGTAATTGAGATTTAACCGAAGTATTCTAACAAAATCAGAGTTCATAATTGTATAAATGTAATAGCTTTAAAATGACAGGACAAAACGCTGAAGTTCTGCCTTCATTAAAAAACATTTTAGGTACTCCAATAAGCCGATAATTCACGGCGGGATCCAGGTTATCACAAAATAAACAAACTATTTTTATGCACAACGTATATTCACGTACTTATGTTATAGAAATATGTCTAGTATTAGGTTTAACAATTTTCGAACACTATTGGTGAAAATGAAATATACACAATATTTAGTAACGTTCGCCCCAAATCGATATTTGAAACTTTTTTCTAGTTTCAATGCTATACAAGTAACTAAGTTTAAATAGTGATAGCGTGACGTTGTTCTCCTTCCAAACTGAACTATAACTTCTGAACCTGGCCCATTATGAAATTATTCCAATTCTGGGAAATTATTAAATGTTGATTATTCCCGTTATTGGTTTTTATACAACTAGTATTATCCGAGAATTTCTATATCATAGTACTTCTCAGCTCAAAGATATCAGAGTTTTTAAAGGTCTTAATTTTTGACGAAAAAAAA
>JARQZK010003220.1:10000-25423 GCA_030704885.1 Cynegetis impunctata | reverse complement strand
GCGATTATATTTTATATACCAAAATGGAAATGAATTTTTAAGAAAATAACTATTTTGTATGTATGTAATTTGATATCCAAATCTACGAAGACGGTCTCCTATTTACCAAAAAATTTCTGTTCTCCCACGGTCCTATATATCATATAATCTACTGAACACACATAAAGACTCCTGGGGCCCCCATGAAGAATCCTGGGGCCTTCGGTGCCCCCAGGAAGACACCCGAGGGCCCCCATTCCTATATATATCATATAATTTTAATCTCCTGAACTCACATGAAGACTCCTGGGGGGCCTACATGAAGACTCCTGGGGCCCCCAATTCCTATATATATATATATAGATATATATATATATATATATATATATATATATATATATATATATATCATATAATTTCAATCTCCTGAACCTACATGAAGACTCCTGGGGGACCACATGAAGACTCCGGGGGGCTCGGTGGCCCCCATGAAGAATATTACAGTTCTATGCTCAGAGATATCTATGATTCAAGATGACATTTGACAGTTACGAATAACAGATCGGATGACGTATGACAGACCTAAGATATCTATGATTCAAGATTAACGGAATCCTCTCTGCGCAAGTTCGTTATATCACTCGCTCAATCCTAATTATAACAATAGGTTGATGGATGACCGGTCTGAGTACTAGACTCTGGTGCACAAATTCTACGGTTCGAATCCCAACACAGCTTTTTTCATTTATTAATATTTCAGCTAGGGTTAGGATCGATGAGAAGGAGTGAGAGGACCCTCATGAGAGAGAGAGAGATAGTCAGGGCCCCCCCAGGTCAGGATCGAGGAGAAGGAGCGTCTATATTAGATGACAGAGGGCCCCCAGGCCCCATGACGTCATAGCATCCATCTTGAATATCGATTTGACGTAGACGGAAAGGTCCCCCCACCTCGATGGCCGCCATTGTGGATTAGAATCCGCTTAGTATTAACTACTGACGGCCACAGCCGTAAAGAAAAATTTAAAAAAAAAAAATAAATAGTACCCTATTCTTTGACTTTTCAAAATCAAAATAATTTGAACCTATTTCGAACATAACGTGGGTAAAGGTTTCTGTGGTTTCCCTTACCATCTAATAATAACAGATTTGAATGTTAATATTGGACTGAATAGCACGTAATAAATAACAGAGAACGGCTACAGCCGAAAAATTTTGGTGAAACATAGTAGTCTTTTTTAACTATTCGAATTTTTTCAATTTACAAATAAAATTTGAAAAAAATTTCAATATTTCAAAAGTTTTGATAAAGCCACGAATGTCGTAGCGAAACGTCAACTTTTTAATCAAATCGAGGTTTTTGAGATTCACCAAGCCTGTTATTGCTAATAATTATCAAAAAGTTAAAAATAGTTCACAGGCAACTACAGTTGAAATAAATAATTATCAAAAAGTTATATATATATATATATATATATATATATATATATATATATATATATATATATATATAAATATATATATATATATATATATAAATAATATATATATATATATATATATATATATATATATATATATATATATATATATATATATATATATATATATATATATATATATATATATTAATAATAAAACCATGGTTTACTGAGAGGTGTAGCAAAAAAATCTTGTGAAAAAATACAAATCTTTGACTCATATATTCTACCAAGACGCCTCCGTATACACATGAATCAATTCGCCTCTTCTGTATGAAGTGCACACATATTTTCAGCATAATTCGCCTCTAACAGTGTTGCCGATTATCATGAGTGCGAGTACTTAGGGAATGAGCAAAAGAGGTAGTCAAATATCCTCTAGTCGCGTTTCACTGTAGGCATATTCCGAAGGATCATAATTATATCACTTGGTTCCATCATTCGTTAATCGTTATTGTTGATGTGTAAAGTGAACGGTTGGAAAACTATAATCATGGTGCACTGAGTAATACAAATAAAACAGTTATATTGAAATTAAATTATATTCTTTATTTTTTAAGGTCTGAGAGGTCCTTTCAGGATATTCGAAATAGTCAGCCATCAAGCAGCCCTAGGTATTAATCATTCACAAAACGAGCATATTCAGATACAATCGAATATTGTTGAAGTTTTGAAGAGATTTTTTCTGATAGACTCTCCTCAAGAGGATGAGAGCTATGATAGTAGTCCACGCCCATCATTAAACTCTTTAGGTGTCTCATTTTCGTTAGGATCTGACGATTCCTTTGAGTCAATTATTTCATACTTCGAAGAGAAATATATTTTTATTTTGAATCAAATTGAGAGAAAAGTCAGTCTTAAAACCATGTGAAAACAAAGGTGAAAGCTCATAATGCCTCTCAAGTTCCTCGAGATGAAAACCGAAAATACCACTGAGGGTAGAGCGGTGTTTATTATCTGCATATCTTGTGTGATGAGAGGATAGTCCTACTGGTGAAATAATGGAGGAAATGACTGCAGAAAACCTTCCGCGGTGATATCTGTAAAAGATACACAAGTCTGGAACGGACGGTCAATGACGGGTCATCTATTAGCCTCACCGTGTTATTTCAAATTGAGTGAAGCCGATGCAATCAGTCTTTTTGTGCAGAAATTCAATCTTTGCAGCTATATTCTGAGTTTTGTAAAGCAATAAAAGCTGCTTAGGGCCAAACACATTCTTAGTACGAAAGAGTTTAATAAAGTTATGTGCATTTGACTTAGCAAAGGAAAGATATTCAAAACGTTCGCTACCACTATGCAAAAAGGCACGTGATTCGATGGTAATTATAGATCGATGAGGGAAGCTGTTTTCGAAAACCTGCTTGCTTGTGTCTTGATGGCATCAAAAACAACTATATCTCTAGCCAGAATTTATCTTAAGATGGATATCTATAAATTCAGACTGCGCAACTCGTTGATATAGAAGCACTAGCAGTATCACTATCTTATTTTTAGTGGAGTTCCGGAAAGCACTCATATTTATCAGTAAAAGCCTTGGTGATGATGAGACCCTTAAGGCACATCGGCGTTTATACTAAGGTTATCCGAGCTCGCAAAAACGACCACAGCACATATTCGACTTTGATGGAGGTAGTTTTTCAATTTCAGTTTAACCTGAGTACATAACTTCTAGCAAAAGCTGGATGTGAGTCAAAATGAACGTCACATTCACCCGCGACAGACTCAAATATATACTCCATAATTTTGCATCGAAAAGTTGGTCCTTGTGATCTCGAGATGAAATAACTCCATAATATGGGCAGCTCGCCTATATACGAAGTCTCAGAGCAGACAAGAGAGTGACGTAGGCAATACTGTTGTGAAGTAATTTGTATAAGAATTTCTACGCTGCAATGAAATTATATCGAATCGACTAAATAATGCGTCACGATTGACTCCTCTCGGTGGAAAAACTTTATTCTCTCTCCAAACCAAAAACCTCCTGTGAACAGCCTCAAAATGGTATTGATGATAAAAATAAATAGAATGCAAAATCATACTGCCATATTTCAACTTGCTACGGATTAGAGAATGAAAAGGACTAATAAACGTTGAAGAATAGTTAGAGTACTTGCCATTACGACTATTCAATCCATATAAAATGAGCTGAGAGATGTGTAGAATGAAGGAGAATATCTGGTCAAAGACCACACCGAAATCCCTCACCCTCTCAAGACGAGTAAAGAAATAGAAGTCACTGCCATACTTCTTGAAGTTACTTAGAGGTTTTTTCTTTCTTCAATATGTTGTCAGTTATAGTCGAATTAAACCAAGAGGAAAAATGTCTTCTTTTTATTTAATCTCATTAAGCACAGTTTGCAAAAATGTATCATTCAATATTTCGCACGTCATATCGATACTTGGCATCGACTAAAAGACATCATCCCAAGTGGTATCTAATATCATTTGGAACATAAGCGGAAAGTTAGCCTCACGAAAATTTAATTCCCTTGTGTTCATAGAGACTACGCCCGTGAAAGCAACATACTCTGACCCACAAAAAAATAGAAATGAATCGGAGGGTGCTGCGGATCAGCACTCACAAGAAAAAAGTCGTCGTCGAGAGATGCGACACGTGACATTTGAGAAAATCAGATCTGCTAGTCTACTATTGATATGAACCAAGTTATTAAATTGATTAAGTTTGAGAATCTCTGCCAAGACTATAGATTTTTCTTCGGAAGCCGAATTGTTCACAAACTGAGGTGCATTAAAATCACCTATAACTAACAGTTTTTTATCAAGTAGTTATCGAATAGTTGAGAAACAATCAAAAAATAAATTATCACCAAATCAACTTGAGGAGGTAAATCAATCACAATAAATATCAGTGATCCAGCTTTAATTTTATAGCTAGTTAAATCTATAGATGAAGACAAGCCATGAAGCGCTGATGAATCTGTGCGCTCCGATGAATGCCTATTATGAATTGCGACGAAAACTCCACCTCTGGTAGAGCATCTTGTCGAATAAAGACCCCTGTCACATCTTTAGATGAATGATCATCCGAAAAAAGTTCAGAGTTGAATATACTATTCCTTAACCAAGTCTCTCTCAAACATATAACATAGAAGTCACTGGCACATACCGAACAGAATAATTCATTTGTCTCAGAATTAAGTCCGTTCACATTTTGGTTAGAACAGTTGATTTCAAAACGACTATAATTGGGCGAGGTTATTTTTCTAATGGTACAATTGTTGCAATTCCATGTATAAACTTAATTAACGTTCTCTCAGTCAGCCTTGCGCTTTTTCATATCAGACTTGACATTTTGGTAAAACAGCTGTTGTCGGAGTATTTTATCTGACGAAATTGGAAGATGTTAAAACAGTGGACTATTTTTAAGAGTGTTGAAATGTTTGAGAATGGATAGAACATCGGCATCTCTCGGTAGAACTATCTTGATAAGTCTAGGTTTATTGGTAGTTTTATTTGCCTTGCCAAGTCGTTATTATGTTGGAAATGTTTTGCGATAAGTGAGATATAACCTCAACAACTCTATAATTGTCCTGAATTCTAGATTCTGAGAACATATTCGTTCAAAGAAAAGAACACTGCCAAAAATTGTTACAATATCATGTTGAAGTTTGAGCGAACGAAGACTGGATGCGGATAATATCTATATAAAATAGTGAGAAATTTTATTGTTTCGAGCGTAGATATATTTCAAACTCATTGAAAAATTATCTTAGTATTTAAAAAATATTTCATTTTTTCGAATACTATATGTCGTAATATCATTAAAGATTAATGGGCTTGTGTCAATAACCTTTTGCTCAGGTCTAAAAGTGAGCTTTTTTTTGCCAATATTGATAAAAGTTCAATGGAATCCGAAATCGTGAAGAATTTTCATTCGAAACTTAATACAGTGTCAATTCACATAGTGAAATATGTCACTAAGGTTCAAAAGTTTTTCAAAATAACTAGAACAAGGAGGTAAGCAATATGAGAAAAAAAGTTGTGAGCAAAAAGCAATCCAAAGTAGTAATATTGACTTCCAGTCAAATATGATCGTTTTCTCAAACTTTTCATTGTAACATATTCTCATTTGGCGTATTATCCTGCAATTTTTTTTATCCCCAATGTTATATGTAATTTACAAATATCAGTTTCTTGGATTCAAAAATTTTGTTGATATATATTCATTTCTGCCTACTAAAAGATTCTGGAACCTGAGACTTCATATTCATACGTGTTTAATGATTTATTGTATATATGAATATAAATCTTGATCACTTCACACCTCCATGCTACGTTGCTAGATCTTGGAGGCATGTTAGAAAAGTAGTTATAGAGAATGAGTAGAGGCGAATTGAGCATACACAGCTGCTATCGTGTATAAGCGTATGTTATCGACGTGCCTCTCTCGGAATATTGTAAAACTAATATGAATATGTTTACCTGTGTATGCTCGAAATAGCCTCCATCCAGAATTTTTCACAAAGGCTCTCTACGACCTAACGAAACATGAAACATGAGAAACCGATTTCGCCTCCGCATTTTACTAATTCGCCTCCGATTTGGAGGCAAATACAATGGCACTTTGTGCAAAACGAAGGCGTATCAGACGATTCGCATATATATATATATATATATATATATATATATATATATATATATATATATATATATATATATATATATATATATATATATATATATATATATTATATATATATATATATATATATATATATATATATATATATATATATATATATATATATATATATATATATATTTATATATATATATCTATATATATATATATATATATACATATTATAAATATATATATATAAATATATATATAAAAATTATAAAATATATTTATATATATATATATATATATATATATATATATATATATATATATATATATATATATATATATATATATATATATATATATATATATATATATATATATATATATATATATATATATTCACATAAATATATTCTGTATTATTAGCTTTTCTCAGTATTGCTTTGCATACCCTGAGAATAGTGATATCATCATCTCGTCTGTTCAGGTTTATATGTTTTTCATTTCTAATGCTTACTCTTTCATCATGAAAGAACATTTTAAGAATGAGGCTTACTGTGTACCGAGTAAATTCGTATAAACTAGAACCCATCTTAACTTTTTTATTTCTTATCGCACGGGAAAAATGAAAGATTTACATACAGGGAAAATTTTTTCTATCTTTTATGCGTTTTAAGTTTCGGTTACTTTGTATATATGTATACGGGGGCGACAAAAAAATATATCTCCAATGGAATGCCCTATATATTTTTGGCAAAAATAAAAGGTCTTTTTTTTTTATTTTCAATATACCACTTTAGTTGATATTTGGTTCAGCCGTTTTTGCGTTATTCAAGTGTAAGCTTTGAATTCATTTTAACTTTATATACGCTAACTGCATAGAAAGCAACAACTTTTGGGACAGTGTGCTATGAATATAAGAGAAACAAAAAATGTTTCTAAACTGATTCGACATTTAAATAACTGTTAGAAGCAAAATTTATTTCTTGTAATAATTGCTTGTTTTCCAATGGTTTATATTTTATAGAGAATGCAACTGAGCAATTACAAACTGTTTACCAAGAATGCATAGATAATGAGAGGGGAAATATTCATTCCGACTTTTATTGTGTTCTCTTTTATTGTTATGCCTTAGTTAGTGAGTAAAACACTGTTCATTCAAAGTTTACATGGCTTCTTGTTAAGATTTATTGTTGAGAAAATTAATAATGGAAATTAAAACTTTAAACTTCAAACTTGAATAACGTAAAAACGGCTGAACCAATTTGTAAGGTATATTTGAAATCAGAAAAAAAGACCTTTCATTTTGACCAAAAATATATAGTCTATATATACTTGATATATAAAATGACATTTGTACTCTACCTACTTCAGGAAATATGAACTTCGACAAAACAAACAAGTAGGGGTAATACGAATTTTCAAGAATAGAATTATCAGCAAAGTACCATAAACAGAAGATTAAGGAGAACGAGATGATGCACTAGCATTTACAGAGTATGAAAAGCATTGCTACCAAAACGTAATAGCTGCGGGACAAAAAAGATATTTCAAAACTGATTTCAAATGAGCTTTATCTGAAACACCAATAACGATAACCCTAAACACACATAATATTTCTACACTAATTTTATTCTCATTTCAACTTTCCATAACAAAACTGTACCTACACCCTAAAATATAATTTTCATTTTTACTTATAAAAACAAAAAAAAGGCATATCTCTTTGTTGATATTCGAATGATACTCAGGATTTGGTTCATATTCTATTAATTATTATGTATTTTCAGAACCATATTGTGAGAAGTCAGTGAGGAAGAAGAGGATATAGAAATATTGGTGGAAAATAACAAAATAGATGACCTATGTTTCATATGTTTCATACGATTATGAAAAAACATATCAACCTCAGAAGCTTTTCGTATCATGTTCATCATACACAATATTTTCCTTATCGGTTCGTTACGTCAACATCGATTTGTTATACTTATAATATTTCATGATAAATTAATGCTTTTGAACTGATTTTGAAATATATAAAAATTGTAGTTTACAGTATAGTTGTGCATGAATGGATGTTAGTTTTGATGATATGTCAATACCAATTTACCTATAAATTTAAGGGAATAAAAACTTACTTTATCATATGTCTAACTTTCATTTATTTTCATAACGTCCAATCTTTCTCAAAACTTATTTTGAAATTTCATATTTGAATTTTATTTTGATTTGTACATGAGTAAATATTTCTCGAAATGCAATAGTACCAAAACTGTATCTCTCTAGCTGTAAAGTACCTATTGTAATGTGAAACATATTATTTTCTGCTTCGCATACAAAAATGTCTCAGACCGAATTACACAATTGAAACTAAGATTTATATACCACCTTTATAGCTACTCTCTGTACAAACACAAAAATTTTCGAAAAAGACAAATGTGACAAATCTCTAGTTTTATGCATTAAATCTCAATAATTTAAGTTTCGATAACATTTCTAACAAAGTTCTTTGTGACGTTTGGGAAATAAAATACCCTTTCTCAATAGGTAAATTCAAGTTTCTATCAAAAAAATTACTGCGTAATTCAGCATTGCCCTCCGATGAATATTTTATTTGAATGTTTACGCTGAAAAAACAAATTATATAGTAGCGATTTGTTATCAGATTATATTTTCGTATATTCATATTATACTCAGTAATAATATCACAAGAGCATCGAAAATAATCGATTATACTACCGAGTCACGAGACGTATTTTGCGGAACACCACGAGAGCGCAGCTTGAGTGGTGTTTTAAAAAAATACGCCCAGTGACGAGGTCAGTATAATCGATTATTTTCGATTGCTCGAGTGGTATTCGTTACGATTATATAACAAATAAAAAATATTAATTTTTTTTGACAAACGTCAAAACACCGTGAATATGAAAATATATATACATTTTGACACGAGGCGAAACACCAAAACGATTATATCACGTCGTCAAGGGTATATTCACTTATCTATACTACGTCGTTATGCAAAATTCACGGATTCTATTGGCTTATTCATACATGAGTTATATAATCGTTATTATACAGGTTGTATTGTGTTTCTAGACTTCTCCAAGAATACTTTGTTCTTCGATGATTTTTGAAAAGCTGTTTTGTTTCGACGATGCAGGACAAAAAGAAATTATGTAACAACAAAAATAATATGTGAAATTCTTTAAACTATTACTGAATATTAATTTGTTTTTCTAAAAAGTGAATTGTAATTAATATATAGAACACTGGAATAGAGAGTCCTGTGGAATGAATGCATTCCACTTGCACAATGGTTTCCTGTATTTAGTGGGGTCGGTTAACTAAAAATTCTATCAAAATATTTCACATCTGCCAACCACTGCGCTCTTTTGGATTCAGATAGTACATGGGTGGACGCGTTAAAAAAGACCGGGACACAAATTTTTCTGGCTCTCTAGTGGCGTTGATGTTATAATCAATATGGCCGCCATAGTTTTGTAACACACTTTTAAATTTCCCTGTATAACTTGAATTTTTATTGTAATATTAACCTATATTATCAGTAATTGTTGATGAGGAGAAAATGTGCTTTTCAACGGTATAAGTGACATTATTGTCAGGTTTGTAACTATATAGTCTAGTCAACAAGTTCAAAAACGTGTTAATTCTTGGTAAAGCTCCTAAAAATATGAGCGATAGCTCATTCGATTCGGAATGACGTCTTGAAAAATGTATCTCGAGGATTTATTAGCACATAAACAATTGCAATTGTTATTAACAAATTAAGATGAACAAAATATGGCATTTTGTTTTTCGTTAATAACTCATAAGCTATTGATATTTAAGAAATTTTGAAAAAAGATCCTCAAAGATGAGGAAACTTCCAATAAAAAAGTCTGGACTGCCGGAATTCTACCTATATTATTTATAATTTTAATTTAATGCCGAAAATAGGGCTCCGCGCGGCCGTTGAGCTATGGACGCTTTGCCGCTAAAGCGAGTGCACAATATAAAATAATTTTGTTATAGTAACAAATATTAATTTAAAAATTTGAATGAATTATGGTATCATCCAGATACTTGAATGAAGAAATACAAGTTGGAAAAATTTTTTTTATTGAATTATTCAAAAAGTTATACAATTGTTTATTAACAATTTTTTTTCCAATCTCCCTTTTCATGAATAACGACATAAAAGTTTGAGTGATTGACCTAAAAATTTTTGGCTCCGTGGAGCCTTTGCTATGTATATACTTAACAAGATCATGCGATAAAATTTTCTTAAAGTTCATTATTTTGTTTATAATAATTTTTTTTAGTTAACAAAAAATGAGATTTTCTGGAAATGTTTTTAAAAAAATTTTATTCAACAATCAATATATTATTTCCGTTTCTGTATCCAAAAATAGGATCGAATGACTCTCAAAAAAATTTTTTCAAATAATTTGTTGAGATATTGTTTATAAACAAATAGACAAGTTTGATATTTTTTGAAAATTTTTTTTCACCATTTTATTAACTTGGCTATATAATGATTAAAAAAAAAAAATTCCTTATTTTTTTTTTTATTGTTTATAACTAATTTTTTTATATTTCGATTGTTTAAATAATTATTGAAGAAACTATTTTCTCTTTAGAAATCATAGTTGCATTCATTCATAGGTTAACAAAAAAAATAAATTTTTTTATCAATAATTCCATTGTTTATCAAATTAACAATTTGTTATAAACAAATTCTATAAACCGTTATATTTTTTTTTAAGCTAAAAAAATTACAAAAACAGCCATACTTATGAAAGTACAAAAAAATATTTTTTCTATTTTTTAAAATACTTTTAAATATTACACGACTTCGAAGTTGCACCGGTCATTCGATTTGTCAAGTAACAAATTGATATAATTCATTAACTATTAGAGATACGATAATGGACATTCAGTGGGTTTTTATGAAGGATTAATTAAACTTTCAAATCACTTAAAGACTTTGTTTATAACTATTGTTTATCAGCTACTATATCTATTTGTTTATAAAAATTTGAGAATTTATTGTCTTTCTCGTATCTTTTATGACTTATTAATTGTTCAATAATGAAAACACAGCTATGAATTTCGGAATAATTTTGTTCAATAATAAAATATCTACCAATCAATCTTAGTTTTTGCGGCTTCTAACTCATGGTTCTTCTATAATTATTTTTTAAATACATTTTTTCATCAAATTATGAGAAAGTCAAGAAAATCTCAAATTTTTATAAACAAATAGATATAGTAGCTGATGAAAAATAGTTATAAACATAGTGTTTAAGTGATTTGAAAGTTTAATTAATCCTTCATAAAAACCAACCGAATTTCCATTATTGTATCTCTAATAGTTAATAAATTATATCAATTTGTTACTTGACAAATCGAATGACCGGTGCAACTTCGAAGTCGTGTAATATTTAAAAGTAATTTAAAAAATAGAAAAAATATTTTTTTGTACTTTCATATGTATGGCTGTTTTTGTAACTTTTTTAGCTTAAGAAAAAATATATAACGGTTTATAGAATTTGTTTATAACAAATTGTTAATTTAATAAACAATGGAATTATTGATAAAAAAATTTATTTTTTTTGTTAACCTATGAATGAATGCAACTATGATTTCTAAAGAGAAAATAGTTTCTTCAATAATTATTTGAACAATCGAAATATAAAAAAATTAGTTATAAGCAATAAAAAAAAATAAGGAATTTTTTGTTTAAATCATTATATAGCCAAGTCAATAAAATGATGAAAAAAATTTTTCAAAAACTATCAAACTTGTCTATTTGTTTATAAACAATATCTTAACAAATTATTTAAAAAAAAAATTTCGAGAGTCATTCGATCCTATTTTTGGATACAGAAACGGAAATAATATATTGATTGTTGAATAAAATTTTTTTAACAACATTTCCAGAAAATCTCATTTTTTGTTAACTTAAAAAAATTATTATAAACAAAATAATAAACTTTAAGAAAATTTTATCGCATGATCTTGTTAAGTATATACATAGCAAGGGCTCCACGGAGCCAAAAATTTTTAGGTCAATCACTCAAACTTTTATGTCGTTATTCATGAAAAGGGAGATTGGAAAAAAAATTGTTAATAAACAATAGTATAACTTTTTGAAAAATTCAATTAAAAATTTTTTTCCAACTTGTATTTCTTCGTTCAAGTATCTGGATGATACCATAATTCATTCAAATTTTTAAATTAACATTTGTTACTATAACAAAATTATTTTATGTGGTGCACTCGCTTTAGCGGCAAAGCGTCCATAGCTCAACGGCCGCGCGGAGCCCTATTTTTGGCATTAAATTAAAATTATAAATAATATAGGTAGAATTGCGGGAGTCCACACTTTTTTATTGGAGATTTCCTCATCTTTGAGGAACTTCTTTCAAAATTTCTTAAATATCAATAGCTTATGAGTTATTAACGAAAAACAAAATGCCATATTTTGTTCATCTCAATTTGTTAATAACAATAGCAATTGTTTATGTGCTAATAAATCCTCGAGATACATTTTTCTAGACGTCATTCCGAATCGAATGAGCTATCGCTCATATTTTTAGGAGCTTTACCAAGAATTAACACGTTTTTGAACTTGTTGACTAGACTAATAGAAATAATTGTAACAAAATTATTTTTTTTAGTTAAATTTTGGTTTTTGTCGAAACATTTTGCTGAATATCTCGAAAGTTGTTGCATATAGATGAAAATTGGTAGAACACTTTTTGTTTGTCAATGAATAAGCTTTCGAACGGTGTATATGACTTCTATTTCATAACAAACAGTTACTGAAAATGTGCCAACACAGTGTAGCATTGCACAGTAATGGCAGCAATGTAATTTATATGGGTTCAGTAAAGTGAGCGGCTTTATTACTGTTTAAGAAAAACTTCCTGCAGGTTCGGACCTAGACTGGGGCACCTGGAAGACCCTCAACCGACTTCGGTGCCAAATGGGGAGATGCAAGACCAACCTCGTGAAGTGGGGATACGTGGAAGAGGCGGCATGTGAATGCGGAGAAGCCCAGTCAATGGAACACCTCCTGTCGTGCCAATCCCTACAAGCCCCATGTACCCTCCGGGACCTATGGACGTGTAATGAAAATGCCGTGATATGCGCCAGACACTGGAGTGATATATGAACATTTATAGCTATATATATTTGTAGTTCAGACACGATTAAATAAATTACTGTTTAAGTAATGAATGTAATTATTTTATTTTTGGTATATATTAAACAAATTGTAGTTTGTTCAAAGCAATTGACACTTTCTTTTTCGTTTTGAAATCAGTGATATGAGGACATCTAAGATAACTGTAAGATACGTTTCAATCATTAGGTACAAGAATGAGAAATAAGAGAATCTATAGAATACAATATTATTATAACTTAATATGCAAATTGAGCATACATAAGTATTTATTTATATACGAGTATATATATATATATATATAAATATATATATATATATATATATATATATATATATATATATATATATATATATATATATATATATATAATATATATATATATAATATATATAAATATAAATATATAAATATATATATATATATATATATATATATATATATATATATATATATATATATATATATATATATATATAAATATATATATATATATATATATATATATATATATATATATATAAGTATATATTTACAAAGTTTTGTACATCGTATTCCCATTTTATCACATTTACAAGATGTGCATCTCTTCTATTTCTTCTCGCGAGACAGTCTTTCGGCCATTTGACTGTCATATTTGTTCCTAGATTTGTGATATTTTTCTTCACGGGCTACAAGTGTCTGTAAAATACGATTTCCATCGTCCAACTGATTCAAGTTTCTGGTAGCACTTGGAAGCTTACCATGTTCTGCAAAAACTGTAAGATTCTTCGCCGTTGTTCAATAACCTTCATACTCCGGAATTAGTAGGCGCTCTAATGTTTTTTTCGTATGTATGTGCTTATGTATTTTAGCGTTGTTTACACGATAACGGTCGCAATTTTGAAGTAGTAGGGTCGACAGTTCGTAAATAGATAGTTTCGTATGATATCTTGGATGGGATTGTTTTTGGTTTGAATTGGTTGGGGGGTTGGCCCTCCTGGGGGGAAAATAAATATTGTTTAATAATGGTCGCAATTTTGAAGCAATAGGGTTGAAAGTTTATAGATAGGTAGTTTCGCATGATATCTTAGATGGGATTGTTTCTGGTTCAAATTGGTGGAGGGGTTGGCCCCCCTGAGGGAGAAATAAATCTTGTTCACGCGACAGAAGGCGCAATTTTATAGCAATAGGGTTGAAAGTTTGTATATAGGTAGTTTTGTATTATATCTTGAATGTGATAAGTTTTGGTTCGAATTGGTTAGGGGGTTGACCCCTGAAGGAAGAAATAAATCTTGTTTACATGATAAAGGGCGTAATTTTGGAGCAATAGGATTGAAAGTTTGTGAGTAGGTAGTTCCGTATGATATATTGAATAGAATAGGTTTTAATGCGAATTGGTTGGGGGCATGATCCTCCAGGGAAATAAGTCTTGTTTACACGATAGAAGGTGCAGTTTTGGTACCATAGGGTTGAAACTTTGTAGGTAGGAAGTTTCGTACGATATCTTGAAAGGTAATTATATCTATATGAATTACTTGAAGAGTTGACCCCGCGGAGGAGAAAATAAATCTCTTTTTACACGATAAAGGGTGCAATTTCATAGAAATAGGGTTGAAAGTTTGTAAGTACGTAGTTTCTTATGATACCTTGGTTGTGATTGGTTTTGGTACGAATTGGTTGTGGAGTTGATCCACCGGGTAGGAAATAAATATTGTTTACACATTAGAGGGCGCATTTTTTTAGAATTTGGAGAAAAATCATAATTTATTGAATATATTTTTTCAACTGGATACGTTACGAAAAACTGCTCTTCTAATGCAGCTCGCTGCGATAGAGTTTTTTCTATATGGTCGACTTAAGTAATAGGTAGCTTCTTTATACAACGACGTTGCTCATACAATGTCGTATCTTATACATTATCTGACTTAATAAGGGCATATCTGGCATTCCAAGACAGTATTTGAAATCTTTCATTGCTACTTTAAGTGTGCAATGCTACACTGTTTTGGCACATTTTCAGTAATAGTTTGTTATAAAATAGAAGTCAGATACACCGTTCGAAAGCTAATTTATTGAAAAACAAAAAGTATTTTACCAATTTTCAGCTATATGCAACAGGTTTCGAGATATTTAGCAAAATGTTTCGACAAAAAACAAAATTCGCTTAAAAAAAAAATTATGTTAGAATTATTTCTAT
>JARQZK010003219.1:2500-25652 GCA_030704885.1 Cynegetis impunctata | reverse complement strand
CTATTTTAATTTGTGGATTTCATGTGTTTTCTTGTTGTTTAAAGTTTTGCTCAGTTTCATAGCTTCTGCTGAATAAGTGAGAGAGTTGAAATTTGAAACGTGAATTAAGTTCATGTTAGGAAAGTTACTGTGTACATATTTGATCTCATCAATAGCCGCAATTTTTATAATATATTTTATATAGCATTGCTATCGAAAATTCTTAGATAAATCCGGTTAATGTCAGGGAGGTAATTTTTGGGAATTTCAAAAATTGTTTTCCTCACTAACGCGAAACTTATGTAGAAATTTGCTTTTCATCACATAGTATCTAAATTCCATATATCAGGAGTTTACGAATTGAGCTATCCAGTGTGTTTCTACTATGGCCAAACATTGTGAGACCAGAATAATTTTTAGTCGAATTTTCCCATAGAATACATACTATTACAATGTATCGAAGGAAAGCAGTCAGGTGCGGGAGTAGTTTTTTTATACGTTTTAGACCTCCTAAATCACGATTTCCGAAAATATTTTCATGTTGTGGGTTTTGAAAATTTGCTAAACTCTACAGTTTTTGCAGATTGAGCAGTTCAGTAGACAATGCACGTGAATTTTTTACAAGAGGGTTGAAATTTGGTACGTGGATTAGGTCGATGCTGTGGTACGTTCTTTCGTTTGTTTCAATTTTTTTGCTCAACTACAATGCACTTCGAAATTGTTTTGATAAAATAAATACATTTCTACTTTTCAATGGAAAAATGCGAGTCATTAAATTAATTGGAATAGTGTTCTATTCAAATAATATTTCTTCTCCAATAAATAATATAATACCTATATATTTCAAACGATAGACAGCCGTTATGATAACTTGTACGGTAGGTCGTATGTAGTACATGTTGACACACGAGTTGTAAAATACGTCGTTTCGTGGTTTTCCTACGAACGAGAATACTTGTACTACGACCGCAGTTGATATTTTTGTTTCTTCAATTATTGTGGAACTGTTTTGCTGCTACTAAATGCATATCGCATCGTTTTCAACCATCCACACGTTGCAACTTTTACGATATAGCCGTCGTACGCCATCCAGCAGTACCGAGTTAAACTGCAAATCAGGCAATAATCGGAATGATTTCAGTTGTACGATCAGTTCAATGGTAGAATCGCATTACAGACATTTTTGAGAAAATTGCAAACCTATTTTCATATCTTCCTTTTTTAATAACATAAATTCATTTCTACTTTTCAATTGAAAAATATCAGCCATTGAATTATTTGGAATCATTAGTAATTTTTATATTCTGCCACAATTAAAAGATCAATAATTTTGAACGAGTTGATCAATCTATGTAGTACTTCAAGTACTCAAACAATAGATTCAGATTTCCAAATACCTGTTATTTGTAAATAATATAAGATGGTCAAATATTTGTAATAACTCGTCCATTTTGGACCTCCACTGTAAACTTTTGTATTTTTGATAGTCAATACATAGTTAATATAACCGTTGATCAACTCTCTAGTAGTAACGGAGGCATAATTTAAATTTATAATTTTTTCATCACATAGAAAGTTCTATATAGGTATCCTTGTATTTGTAGAAACACATCTCGTGTGACGAGCAGACTAAATTTATTTTCTAAAATATTCGTTAATTTCCAAACGGTATCTGCTTCTTCTTTAGTTTTTTTTTAAGGACTTAATTTTCTGCCAAACAGATATTATATGTTCTATATTTCAAGCCATGTCCATAGTGCCCCAATACTTCTATCGATTGCGGAAGAAAACTTATAGGAAATCAAAGAGAAATAATTTTCAGATAGTACAGAGAGATAAGACATCTCTAAAAGGAAGAAATAACGAATCGGACGCGTCTCAGATAGTAAAACCATCATCTGACGACTTCGAAGTTGAAACGTAAACTTTTTCGCTTGGACGTGCTTCGGGAGGCAAGTAACCAGTTGAAGAATCACATGCATCGGCCCAAATTGTAAATTTGAAAGTTTAATTGGAGTTTTATGACTGGATCGGACGCAAGTTTGATGGTACGAATCTGGGCGAATTCAATTAGTTGCACTGTATGCTTCTGCTTCTCATAATTAATAGAGTTTTTAAGAAAGCTTACTGAAATCATATGGAGACACGGTTCACTTCATTAGTAGTTAAATTGACGTTTTTATGAAATATATAATTAGTGTTCAATTCTTGATATAATTACGGGAAAAAAGGTCTGAACGTGATGATATGAACATTCTAAAAAATATTACTTTTTTCGTTCTTAAAGTATGTGATTATATATTATACGTAATTTTAATTGAGAAAATGAAATATTTGAAACATTACATTTTTTCTACTGCAATTTAATGACAATTAGGAGTAATTTCATTTTCAAATGAACTTGATAGTTGTTTTCAATTACAAATTTGAAGTAAATTAAATTCTTGATTCATATTGATTGGATATCCAAGAAATTTTACGATTTACATGAAGTTGTTTTCATTTATCTGTTTCCTGAAATATTTTCATGAGAAATAAAGAGAAGGTCCTATTTCGTGTATATATATATATATATATATATATATATATATATATATATATATATATATATATATACATATAATAATAATAATAATAATAATAATAATAAAGTTTATTCAAGTATAAGCATAAATAAACATGATTCACAGAGATAAGATTTCTTTAAAAATGATCTGTACGTGACATAATTGCGTTTCTATAAAGTAAGTTAAATTTGTACCTCAATATACATAAATATGAATGATTACTACTCAATACATTTGGCATTGCTTTCCATCATCCATTTCAATATATTCTTCTGAGTTCTTCCTAAGTTGTATGTGTATTATCGATTGCAAAGATCTAATAATAACATTTTAGTGTCTAGTTCGGGTTTCAATTACTATATCGGGGTCTATTCTCTGACTTTTTATTGGTTTGATGATGAGCTCTAAGAAGTCCTTGCTCTTTGATAACAACCATTGTTTTATTAATTTTTTGAAATTTCGGGATTTCAGATTTTTCAGGCTTAGTGGCAGGGCTGTGTACAGCTTACCAGCCACGTAAGTACTTGATCTTTGTCCAATTCTTTTTGAGCATTTGGTAGTTATGTAAGTATTCTCCTTATATCTGGTAGTGTATCGATGCTCCAGGACTTCGAGTGGGATTTTGTTTCTGTTTATATTAGTAATTAGTTGTAAAGCATATAGTTGTCGAATATCCAACACTTTAGCTATTTCGAATAGCTTGTCACTTGGAAAGGTATAAGATTTTCCATGGATAATCTTTAAGAATAATTTTTGAGTAACTTTCAGGCTTCGTAAATGATTTTCGTATGCACCTCCCCAACCTATGATACCATAGCTTATGAGCGATTGTACAAGGGCATAATAAAGAGTATATAGATGAGCTTGACAGTTCGTATATCTTTTAAAACATCTGATTTTGTAAAGAAGTCCTCTGAGCTTTTTGCAGAGTAATCTCACATACTCGTCCCATCTCTAATGCTGATCTATGATTACACCCAAGTATTTGATACTCGATGTTGATGGAATTTGACAATCGTCTTTGATCCTCAACGGTCCTATTTCTGGAATTCCTGTTGCGTAAGATGAAAACGCTAGATATTTTGTTTTTTCGGTATTAAGGGTTAACTGATTGAATTTGAACCAGTCTACTATATTAACAAATATATATATATAAATATATATATATATATACATATATATATATATATATATATATATATATATATATATATATATATATATATATATTATATATATATATATATGTTCAGAAAGATTTCCGCGGTCGGAAGTATTTGAAAATCTTGGTTCTCGGAATGAAGCTGTACGGTTGGTGGAGTAGGCAGGTTGAGACCACGCAATCGTATTATTTCCGATTTCTCCTAATTCGATTCCTGGAGTAGGCAGATTGAGGCCACGTATCTGAATTATTTCCCTTCTAATTCTCCTGAAGATGGGTTCGCAAAAGGAGCCGAAACGTCGAGATTTTTCAAATCTTTTACGCGGTTCAAAGTTGACTCTGAAGAGTAGGCAGGTTGAGACTTCAGAGTTGACAGGAAGCAGTACGGTTGGTGGAGTAGGCAGGTTGAGACCACGCAATCGTATTATTTCCGATTCCTCCTAATTCGATTCGTGGAGTAGGCAGATTGAGGCCACGTATCTGAATTATTTTCCTTCTTATTCTACTGAAGATGGCTTCGCAAAAGGTATATATATATATATATATATATATATATATAATATATATATATATATATATATATATATATATATATATATATATATATACATATATATATATATATATATAATATATATATATATATATATATAATATATATGTATATATATATATATATATATATATATATATATATATATATATATATATATATATATAAATATAAAAATAAATATATATATATATATATATATATATATATATATATATATATATATATATATATATATATATATATATATATATATATATGATATATATATATATATATCATATATATATATGATATCTTCAAATATCTCACAGAAAATAATATCTATATGTTTCTTTTTCATAAGAACTTCAATCCAAATCCATCCATTCACATTTTGCTGCTACGCTACGTGTGTATTCTTCTATGTATACCAGAGAGATAATTCTTAATGTATTGTTTTAATTTATAGCAACTGAAAAAGTTAATTATGTACTGTAGGAACTTCAAAATTGAGAATCCACGACTCGTTTAATATATCGCCAGCCAAGTATGGCAGCAATTCTTCAATTCCCTCCTTTTTTTTTCATTGCAGCAACAATGGAAGCTCCTTTCAATGGTTGAATTCTTCAAGTATATATGGGAAATGAGAACTCGAGACGATAAAGTATCCTGATGAGCACTATCTCTGGCATCTGATCGATCGACTTCTTAATTGCTTATGGAGATCTAAGATGCTTTTGTTTTCTTCCGGGATATTTCAAAAACGCTTCTTGTAAATTTGAAATTGAATCAATGTCACGTTTTCTTCATATTTTGATAAATTAACCTCAAGTGATTTTTCGACATCAATTTAAAATTTTCTCAAAAAACTTCATAAGGATTGGATAAATTGAATCACTGGTAAAACATCAAACTACTTGAAATTTTTTTTTAATGAAAGTGTATGAAAAATACTTGTTTGTAGACTTTGAAGAACGAGTCAATTTCAAACAACTTCTTTTTTGAATCTTGACTTATTTCAACCAGTAGTTTCGAAAGTGTTTTCTTCTCAACATATTATAGTAGAATAAATAGTAATTGTTATCTGGTAAAAGAAATATTGACTAGAGTGTTTCAGTGGTTCTAATGGTAGTTGCAAAAATGTTTCCCATTTTTCAAGAATTAATAATCCACGCGGTGGATACCTCTTTCATGTGACTAATCACTACTTCCTGAGTAACAAACCTGAAGCTACGGTTCCACCGAAGGACTATTGAGAAACATTTTGTTGCTAAATGTTTCTCCTTGTTGCCATGGGTAGAAACTTATGGCAACATGCGTGAATTTAATTTTTTGTTTCCACTGAAGCAACTAAAATTTTCAATACTCGCATATTGTTTCTTGAGTACACAATCAGTTTTTGCCCCGAGGCGAAGCTAAAGGGGTTATAGTCTCACGACAAAAAGTTGGGATCTGGCCCGATTTTAAAAATTCCAACGGATATCGATAAAACACATATGATTTCATCAGGGAATTTTAATTCCCAATTTTTCCCAAAGAAGAATAAAAAAATATAGCGTTTTTACCCCGGGGCGAAGCTAAAGTTTCAAGAAAAAAAGTTGGGATCTGGTCCGATTTTAAAAATTCCAACAGATATCGACAAAACACATATGATTTCATAAGAGAAGTTTTGTTCCCAATTTTTCCCAACGAAGAATGAAAAGATAGCGTTCTTTAGATAGGCATTACGACATGCGCATGTGCCAATGTCGATATGTACGAAGTCCTACAAAATATGTGTCGAAGTGCTCTGTGTGCCACGGTAACCAAGCGACGTTGATAGCTTCAGCTTGATTCTGCGTCTGTGTCTGCTTCCCATCTTATCAATTTGATTCATAATTTGCAGCAAAATGAGCCGGGATAGGATATTCAAATTCGACAGTCAAACAATGAATTTTATTGCTAAATTTTCACGGATTTTATTCGTTATATCGACATATCAATACATTTATTGCAATTCTCATATCAGTCTTAAAAACGACTTTCATTGTTATTTAATTTATATAATACATTCAAAAAATATTGACATGCACATGCGCCGAGGGGTTTTATCATTCCTAGTGCTACGCAGTAGGGTGTCCGCATTTTTTCAACTTCATGTTAGCAGTAAGCAAGAATATGGAGCACTGCAAACTGAAAGAGTATACGACAAGACTGTTCACTAGTTGCGTTCTCGATACGTTTGCACTGCGATAATAGCAACACCGATTTGTTTACCCATGTTTCCTATTTTCTTTTGAAGTTTACCGCTCAAAATGGAAACCGATGACCAGTAGAAATAGTCAACATTTGTAACCGAAACATAAAGAAATTTTAACATTCTGGAACATTTTGGAGCATTCACGGAAAAAATCAAGGAGATGTAACAATATCGTGCTGATGTATTTCTATTGTTCGACATTATGATGTATATAAATGAGTATTGATCAGTGTAAGCTCCCCTGAAATTAACTTAATTCTTAATATGTAGAGTTCACGAAAGTCATACACTAAGTATCGCTAACAAATTATATTATATCGAAACATACCTACGCAAATACCATTTAATCCCAGAAGAATATATCACTGGTTTTAATATTAAAAACTAATCAGAAATTACGTACGAGTATTATTTCGATTTTTTGATTGAATTTGTTTCTACACTACTTTTGTAAAAACTATCGAAGGTTTATAATCCTGATAGTCGTAAATCTTCAATGTGATCATACATAAGGTAATTTCAAAATTGTTACATCATTTATTTATAGATAAAATACATGAATGCAGTTAAGGTAGCTTACTTCAAAACTTTCATTACTTCAATCTTTATTTAATATATTACTTTATGCTTTTTTTATCTCTTAGAGAACTAACTCTCTGTTAATTTATTACCTTTATTATCATTTTTCTTCTTCTTTGAGTTGTGTGAAATTTGAGTATTCAGCTGTATCTAACCATTATTGTGAAACGAATCATAGATCATGGTAGTATATAGCCACTTCAGTGAGTAAATGTGATTCATTTGAAATTTTTTCCATGATATAGTATACCGTATCTTATTTACACTTTCTATTTGAGTAATTCGGACCAATCTGTCGAAGATCTCCACACATTCTCAAAAGGGGGTCCGAAGGTCATTGACGCTTTTTTCCATTCTCGTCCTAATCTCGCCTTCATCTCGACCAAGTGTACATAAAACGATGTTACCTGTACGACGCGGCTCTAACAGTACCATGCCGAATCGGGCTCAGTGGCCACACGGAAAAAGCGTAAATAAATGACCGCACCAGCTCAATAAATTACAATCTTAACGTCGGTGCTGCGGTCGAATGTCCGAAAACCTCGAAAATTATGAAAGTGTGCCACAAATTGCGCCTGCATCACTCGTCTAACACACTGAATAGTCGACTATTTTGAAATAGCGTTGAAGAATTCACATACTGCATATGTCGCTTATTCTGTTTACGGTTACGACTAGTTCGTGGTACATAATGGGCTAATAAATTTTTGCCGTCCAGAGAAATTTTCTTTGCTGGTTTTGTCTACGTTCCACATCATAGATTATCGAAGAAAAATTATTTATACAACATTGTATTCTTATTAACGTATAGCACACTCTGCTTGTGGAAATTAATGTAAAGGAACGCTGTGAAACAAACAATAAATATACTTTGATTTTATTTAATATTTAGCGCTATCGTATGAACTTTGAAAAAACTTCGATAATTATTTCTTCAAACTGTTATAACGAAATCAATGGAAATCTCCATGCACTGACATGAAAAAATTTAGTGAAATATTCAAAAGTTCAAAGTATTTCTTATGTCAAGCTTGATTATTGTCGAAACTGAACATATTCCCCAATTGATGATAAAATACTAATTTTGAATAGTATTTATCCTCTAGGGAAGTATCAATTTGCCAAAGCACAACTTCTTCCTTGACAGAAAATATGGTATAACACACATTTTAGATTTTTTTCGAATCTGATATTTCCTTCTTCAAGTCAATATTAGTCGATGTCTCAAGAATTAACAAATAATTGATCTTTTGTAAGAGACAATTGATACAATACACTTTCGATTTCATAGATCAAGAACACTTTCTCAGTGGGAAGAAAACAGGAAAATATTCATTCTCGCATTAAAAAAGAATGTTATTGTAGAGAGAAAAATTAGTATTTCAGAGTCAAAGGAAAAATTAAGGAAGTAAATTATGGTGACTCATATTTGAAATGGTGGATACATCTTAGGCATTCGAATCGGACCCTTTTGTTGGTAATATAATATCAGTGAAGTTTTTCACTTCTGAAGATAACACTGGTTGAATGAACCTAGAATAATTCGAATTTTAGGAATAATCGAATAACAAGTCTTAATTAAATTATTAATTTTGAAGATTGACAGTTATATATTAGGCCATCAAAACAGACATATAAGTAGGTCTTATTGTACTGTTTAGAATATTTTCTTCGTTCTAGTCGTATAGGTATCAATTTATTGTTCGGTAACACAATAACATAATGTGCAGAGAGTTCATAAAACTAATTATTCAGATTATATGTTAAAATATAAATAGTTGAATCATAGATTAATTCAAAATATATAAAAAAATTTGGTTTTGCAATAAAGGAGAAACTACGCACACAGTTTCTTCATCTGAAAATTAAACATGAGCAGCAAAGTTGCGTTACTATTGTCGAATTTACCTACAATATCAATTCAATTCACATAAAAATTGTCAATCCTCTAAATCAGTTGTGGAGGCTGCAAAGGTGTGCAAAGCATTAAAAATTGCACTAAAATATGAAATTTCTACATAAAAAGAACGGCGGTATATAAAAAAGACACTAGCCTAACATTAACTTAATTTCCAGACAATTTTTCAACCCCTCAATACCTCATAATCTGCAATAAACAAGAAATTTCACATACAAAAAGCAGCGGAGGAAAAAAAGTTAACACAATCAAAACGCACCTACTTAAGACTACTTTGATTCTCATTCTAAAAAACTTCAACCCTCATACTCAATTTCGAGGGCTCTTCAGAGGTGAGCAAAGTTTTAAACAAAAAACTCCAAATTACTCTAGGAAGCTGAAATTCAGATAGTTTGAAAAATATAAACTATTGCGGCTAACCTTCCTCTCTTCAGAATTCGGACATTCCAAAACTTCTATTGTACGGTTCTATCTATGAAACAACCACACATACCGAATTTCAGCTCATATGCTCCAAAGGTGGCCGACATATACACATTTATATATATATATATATATTTATATATTTAATAATTCAATTTCATGCATATATGTGTTATAAACAATTAGGAAAATAATAAATAACAATTCAATATACCAGATATATAATAACGAATTATAATCTATATCTGTAAGAAATTAACTAAATATAATTTATGTGGTAAACATTACAGATCTTCATTCAGTAACTTAAATTTATAACAATTTTTCTACTAGAAAATATGGCTATGTTATACAAACTTACTCTTTCGGGATCTGACAATTATTTATCAAGTGGGAATCAAATAATCAAATACATATCTTAAGTAGTCGACGAAATAACTGACAGGATTTGAGGAAATAGCTCGGTACTTTTACTTGTAAACTCGATATCTCAATTTAATCAACCGAAGACGTCCCAACCATCACAAGATGTTTAACGAAATCTTGGTCTGCAGACAATTTATAGACAATTGTTATCGTTTTCATGGAAGACAACATAGAATTCCTCAAAAACGTGTACCCTCAGATGGAATCGGTTTTTCTGCCTTCTCGTCTCAAGATGCCTTTCTGAGAGGCTAAGTCGCGGGCTACCGGATCATCGAAGATCGTTGATTCTACGAGACATCTCCTCGGCCGGAGGGTCCGTCATTTGTTACTCGACGTTGACGTTCGACATGCTGGAACAGACTTACGGACCGACGACGTTCATTCAGGAATGCAACCTAGAGATATTTATAGCTATGGAGGATGGATATCCGTCGACTGGCCGATGACGACGGTGGAATTGTAGATATATGAATCGAGATGAGTGTCAAACGTGATAACCAGGAAATCTGCGTATTACGGATGTTGAACATTGAAATTTTTTTTGGCTGTGGCCGTTCTCTGTTATTTAACAGAAGAACGGCCACAGCCAAAAAAATTTTGATGAAACATAGTAGTCTTTTTTAACTATTCAAATTTTTTCAAATCAAAGAAATTTCAATATTTCATAAGTTTTGAAAAAGCCACGAATGTCGTGGCGAAACGTCAAATTTCTAATAAAATCGAGTTTCTTTGAGATCCCACCAAGCCTGTTATTGCTAATAATTATCAAAAAGTTAAAAATAGTACACAGGCAACAACAATTCAAATATATATATATATATATATATATATATATATATATATATATATATATATATATATATATATATATATATATATATATATATATATATATATATATATTTTTATTTATATATAATATATATATATATATATATATATATATATATATATATATATATATATATATATATATATATATATATATATATAATATATATATATATATATATATATATATACATTTAGGATAATAATATTTGGGTATAGCAGCAAGCAAAACGTGTACTCTTATAACACTATATTTCCGATATTTCGACAATGATTATTGTCATCTTCAGGGAAGCTACAAAATAAGCACAAAAGAAAATCAAGAAATGCTCCACAACGGCCAACAGTAATACTCACTGTGTCTTTGAGAATGATTGCAAAAGATGTAATAGTTACTGTTGGCCGTTGTGGAGCATTTCCTGATTTTCTTTTGTGCTTATTTTGTAGCTTCCCTGAAGATGACAATAATCATTGTCGAAATATCGGAAATATAGTGTTATAAGAGTACACGTTTTGCTTGCTGCTATACCCAAATATTATTATCCTAATTGCATCCTAACTATCAGCAAAGACTACCCTTCTTTATCTATATATATATATATATATACATATATATATATATATATATATATATATATAGATATATATATATTTTATATATATATATATTTATATATATATATATATATATATATATATATATATATATATATATATATATATATATATATATATATGCATGATGATTGTTTATTCATCTCCTATTGGTATTAGGTGGTAATTTTGATGCGCGCACTCAGAATGATTTTTAATCAAAAAAACAGTGTTTTTTTGCAAACGTTAACGTTAACGTCTACTATTTTTATCAAAACTATTGAAAGGTAGGTAATTAGTTTTTCTATAGACTTTAAACAATGTTCGATTCATATTTATAGTGGAAAACTCATGTTTTCAATATGTTTATTAATCAAAAATATTATTGTTGAGGATACAGTAATTTCCTCGAACTGTATTACAGTTTAATCTGCGGATATCTCAGCGAAAATACAAGAAAGGTTTTTTCTTGACAACTTTTTTTTCTATAACTGTCAATATCAACTATTTCTTTTTTCAAAGTTCACTACATATCAACTACAATATTTCCATCGTGGAACATCCTCCCCACCTTGAAATATTATATTTCAAATTTAAATCTTCATGTAAATTTTACATCTACCAACCAAACCATTTTGAAACTTTTACTGTACTTCCAGAACGAGTTGTGTGAACTGTTTTTGATAGTGGCTCAAGCGAAGTCAATTGATCCGATTCTGAATTTACTTCTGAAGGATTTAATTTTTTCAGTGGTCTTAATTTCTCACTACGTTCCTACTCTGGCTATCTCATCTACTACACCTAATGGCTACTTTATTCTTTTTTCTTCCGTTCTAATTAGAACAACGTCACCTACTCATGCCTTTCTGCAATGTTCTTTTCTCTGAGGACTAGTAACGAGAAATATTCATTTCGAAATCATTGTAGAAAATCTCTTCTTTCTTCGAGTGTCATTTTTGACGTCCTGAAGTCCATACTGCCGTGGGACTTTTGTCACACTAAATGCGCCTCCCTTTCTGACTTGATTGTTTCATCGCTAGATTTCTTTTTACTTTCTTCGGGCATAAAACAGCTTGCTGAAGGTTCTTCCAAATTATTTTTTCTGGCAAGGGTTTTCTTTTGAAATTTTTCTTGGCTATTTGAATCCCCATTTCATTCTTGACTTCTTTCCGAAAAAAACTTAATAAATCTATCAAGGTGCCTTGTTTCCCTGGACATCTATTTCTTTTCCATATTCTTAATGTTTCTTATGGAATGGCTGATTCTACTTATGGGTATAACATTGCTGCATATCTTTCCTGTGTAATCCGTAATGATTCCAGTGCAAATAATTGTGCAGTAAGTTTATCATACAGAGAGCGCAAATCCATAACTTGATTTTTACATTGTAGTAACACCAAACTCAATAACTCTCTAATAGAATATTCAAATATTAAGTCATCTCTAGCAGTAGACTGCATAAGATACTGATAATTGTCTTCATAATCAATGGAGGCGTTACAGTGAATCTTCTTAAACTGACCCCAAAATTGAATCCATTTCTTGATTTCCTCGTCAATTAGATTCATTTTCATACTCACTCTTCAAATCATCATTGAAATTTTCCTGATTTGTCATAAGAAGTGAATAATTTGAATATGAGCTTCGACATTGGTTGTCAACTTCTTGCCCATTTGAAGAATATTCATGTGTTGTTTCTAGACTCATATTTTTATTGCCGCTCTTTAAATAATCATACCACGATTTTAATTCCAACCAGCGGAGTCTCTATTGATCTACTATCTCGACATCCTTTTTCGTACTCTTCTATATCTGCTTCTTCTCTGCTAATCATAACTGCTTCATATTTTCATGGAGCTCTTTAATCATTTCAGCTTTTTCAAATGAGATTAGGAAGCATCCATTAATTTTCTCTGGTACAGACTCTGAAGTTTTAACCCTTTGAGTGCTGACGACGTCTTTTGACGTTAATTGCTACTTGAGCAGGATGCGCATGACGTATTTCGACGTCTCCGATGCACTAGGTACGTTTTGAACTTTAATATTTTGTTAGCCTGCGAGTGAAGCTATTGTGTGGACATCAGCGTATAATAAAAGTGTTAAGTCTGAAAAAAATTTTACTCGTTCAATTTCGCAATGGAGCTCAGCATGGCGGGCATTCGGTATTTCACAACAAATATTATCAGCCTTCCGGTGTATGTTACCATATAATGTTAGCAGTAAAAGGGTTAAGTACTTCTTTCGAATGATTCGCTGCCCTCATGAAAGAACTTCTTAAAATTTTCCTTTTCTTGCAGATCTCATCCATTCTACACGGTCGCCAGATGTTGAGGATTCGATACAGTAATTTCCTCGATATATAACAGTTTACTCTGCGGAAATCTCAGCAAAAGTACAGGGTAATATTTTTTAGCATTTTTTTTCTACAACTACAATATTTCCATCTTGAACAATTATTGATTCATTTGCAATTGTTGATGCTTTATCCATACGCTTCTAAATACAGTTGATTAGAATTACAAAAATCACTATTGGTTGACTGAACCGTCTATTTTTTCAGAAAAAACAACAACTTGAAAGCAATTAACTATGCATTCCACCAAAAAATTTTATGATTCTGCCACCTAAAAGACTATCGACTGCGTCATAAATGCAGACGAGCTTTCAAATTATAATATTGATTTATTAAATAAGTTGGATTATCGTACAGATTGTTACTCAAAATCAGCACATCAATAATTTTGTGCAACATCTGATTGCAATTCAGCTAGAGACAAAATAAACGGATTCAAACCTAATATAAATGACAATTCTGATTGCTAAGTAAAAAGGATAACATACGCTGATTATTATCAATATGTCCTTCAATGTAAAAAGAATTCCCCGTTTGCATTGCAGTATCTTGACAACAACAACCACAAGGTCAATCAATCAAGTATGTGGATTAAATCTGGGAAATCCATGATTTTGGTCGATTAAATGTTGCATGTTCACGAGTGATATAACCAAACATTTATTTGTTCTAATAAAATACGAAAAGACGTAAATTATAGGTTAGGATTCTTCCTGTGACCTTCGTGTTTTTTGTGTTTAAATATACATTTTATTTTATAACAATTAATGTTTTTTATATTTTAAACGTAATATTGAGTTTTGCTGAGAACTCTTCCTTGACAGGAAATATGGTATAACACACATTTTACTAGATTTTTTTCAAATCTGATAACTCCTTCTTCAAGTCAATATTAGTCCATGTCTCAAGAATCGACAAATAATTGATCTTTTGTAAGAGACAATTGAAACTTTCGATTTCATAGATCAAGAACACTTTCTCAGTGGGAAGAAAACAGGAAAATATTTCATTCTCGCATTAAAAAAGAATGTTATTGTGGAGAGAAAAATAAGTATTTCAGAGTCAAAAAAAAAATTAAGGAAGTAAATTATGGTGACTCATATTTGAAATGGTGGATACATCTTAGGCATTCGAATCGCACCCTTTTGTTGGTAATATAATTTCAGTGAAGTTTTTCCCTTCTGAAGATAACACTTTTTGAATGAACCTAGCATAATCGGGATTTTAGGAAAAATCAAATGAAATGTCATAATTAAATTATCAATTTTGAAGATTGACAGTTAAATATTAGGCCATCAAAAGAGACATATAGGTCTTACTGTAATGTTCAGAATATTTTTTTCGTTCTTGTATAGGTATCAATTTATTGTTCGGTAACACAATAAAATAATGTGCAGAAAATTCATAATACTAATTATTCAGATTATTTGTTGAAATATAAATAGTTGAATCATAGAATAATTCAAAATATATGAAAAAACTATTTGGTTCTGCAATAAAGGGGAAACCACGCACACGGTTTCTAAATCTGAAAATTAAACATGAGCAGCAAAGTTGCGTTACTATTGTCGAATTTACCTACAATATCAATTTAATTCACATAAAAATTGTCAACCCTCTAAATCAGTTGTGGAGGCTGCAAAGGTGTGCAAAGCATTAAAAATTGCACTAAAATATGAAATTTCTACATAAAAAGAACGGCGGTATATAAAAAAAGACACTAGCCTTACATTGTTCTAATAAAATACGAAAAGACGTATACTATAGGTTAGGATTTTTCCTGTGACCTTCGTGTTTTTTGTATTTAAATATACATTTTATTTTATAACAATTAATGTTTTTTATATTTCAAACGTAATATTGAGTTTTGCTGAGACTTATATTACCTAGTGAAAATGAGTGAACAAGATCAGAGCGGGCGGAAGATAATACAAATATTATGTTACTAGTTACAATGTTTTTGAGGTTCTTTATATTTAATTTCGAATAGAATAGGTAGCAATATTGTATTGTTATGTTTCGTTATAATATTTATGTTTTAATAAAACTTTATGTTTCAAATGACGTTACACTCGAATCCAGAGACAACTCCGATTGGAGTCACTAGCTTCTGCTACCAATATTTTCCAAAAATTTGTTCTTATTTTGCAATTTCATACTTTTAAGGTGTTCATAACAGTCAATGGTGTGTTTATTTTCAAATTTAAAGAAAATTTGTAACTTGACTCCCAGAGATAAATCTGCGTCCACCAATAGTGGCGAAAGTGGTAATGAGCTAAGTTATAATATATTTCATTGAATTTTGTATTCAAAATATGTCTATTATATAAATGTGTACAACCTAGGAAAGAAAAAGATGCATTCAAACGGCTATCGAGGAAATGCAACTTCTGCCGAGATTGCGATATTAATTCCTTATATTATGCTATCAAAGGTTAAAACATTCAAATTATTCTCTTCTGATATAAGTTCCTCTAGTTGTTGACTCAATAGTATTTGATTGGCGTGTGCAGTCTGATCGCTGATGCATCTTTAATTAGAAATTGGTTCCTGAATCGAAGAGCGATCAGAGAATAGAATTAGAAACCACATCAATCTCAATAATGTCCAATTATACAACCACGGTTTCATCATTAACAGCTAACTGATGGGAATGACACAAACAATAAATTAAACAATCAAAGATCGACTCAATAATTATAATAATCTCAAGCATTTGTAACAATAAACGACAAAAACAACTTAAAATGCAATCTCAGAATCACGAATTGAAAATCGAGTGAATGAGAAGTCTCTCATATTGTTTAATAGATCGACAGAAAAGTATAAACGCATAATAAATAAATAAATTATGATAATTCATAGGTCACCGTTAAGGAAATAATGGTAATAGTAGTAATACACCTCCATGAAGATAGTAATTGGAGATTGTCGATTATAATCAATTAAAACCTATGAATATTTAATCGATAGAAAGATGAATGGAAAGACCATGAATGAAAGCAATGGCTAAATTAAAATTTCAAATTCGTCTTGTATGAATATTTATCATAGTGTGCGCTTAGGTACAAGAGCAATAAACCAATGAACCCATGTCGAACACAGACGGAATTGGGTCTTTTTCTCCAAGTTTTGCATAAATCAGATCGCAATGTTCTCTTCTTTCCTGTTTTTTTATTAGAGCAGATCAAGATGAATGAATATTTATATTCTATTATTTATCTTTGATCTGCAATAACAGACATTTGATGATGAAAATGGAAGATATATATATATATATATATATATATATATATATATATATATATATATATATATATATATATATATATATATATATATATATAACTGAGATTGAATTCTCGCACATCACTTGGTGAAACATCATAAAGAATAAAGTATAAACTTTAAAATAAAAACACTTGGCTTATGTTTCACAATATGAAAAATCTTTAGATACTGTACTTAGCTGTAATAAAAAGTCGACATGTTTCGAGCTATGAACTCATTATCAAGACTTGATAATGAGTTCATAGCTCGAAACATGTCGACTTTTTATTACTGCTAAGTACAGTATCTAAAGATTTTTTATATTGTGAAATATATATATATATATATACCTATATATATATATATATATATATATATATATTTATTTATATATATATATATATATATATATATATATATATATATATATACCTATATATATATATATATATATATATATATCAGTAGAGCAAGCAGGATTTTGGAGGAGTTTCAGTACCACAGACCACATCCAAACAATCAGAACCTTGATTGAGAAGGCTACAGAATATAACATCCCCATACATCTGGCTTTCGTAGATTATCAGAAGGCCTTCGACTCAATCGAAATCTGTGCAGTCCTGGCGATGAACAACACAAGAATCGATTCCAGATACTCGCTCATTCTAAAAAACATTTATGAGCATGCCACGTTTCACGTAAAAATAGAAGAAGATCTGGAAACAGCCAAAATACAGATAAGAAGAGGAGTTCGCCAGGGCGACACGATATCACCCAAGTTATTCACGCTTGTCCTAGAAGATGTCTTTAAACAATTCAACTGGGAAAATGTGGGTATAAACATCGATAGAACATTCCTCAATAATTTGCGCTTTGCAGATGATATTGTCCTAATCAACAGCAACATAAATTAACTGCGAAGTATGATTCAACAATTAAACAATGACTCAAAAAAAGTGGCATTAGCAATGAACATAAATAAAACCAAGATAATGATTAACAACAACGATCCGATTATGATAGACAATGAAAGGTTAGAAACGGTAGAAGAGTGTATCTACCTAGGACGCGTGGTAAAGTTGGGGAAAGAAAACCAAACCCAAGAAATAAGAAGAAGAATTGGAGCAGCGTTGGCAGCTTTTGGGAAAACAAAACATATACTCAAAAACATGCATATACCTATAAATCTGAAAAGAAAGGTTTACGAAACCTGTATACTACCTGTCAAAACATATGGCTGGAGACCATGGCTATCACCCAGAAAAGCGCAAAAACAGTTAGAGTAGTACAAAGAGGGATGGAACGTGCAATGCTAGGCATTAGCCTGAGAAACAGGATAAGAAATGGGGAAATTAGAAAAAGAACAAAAATACCCGATATTATGCAACGAGTAGCCCACCTCAAAGGGCAATGGGCTGGTCACGTGGCTAGAGAAGATACAAGACGCTGGACATCATAGACCGGGAGCCGAGACGGTTTTTGCATGTATCATAGGTCCCACGACGAGGCTTTAGGGGCTTATAGACAATATTATTCGCGACTTTGAATTCTTGGTATGGCATCCCTTTTTGGAGGGTGAATTCTCAAACGTGTTGTCTATATCCATGACCCTGGATCATAGGCCCCACTTTGATTCTTGTATTATACCGCAACGTGTAATTTTTCCAATGTGAATATGAATCATAAGCATCATCAAGCACCTATAAGTACGCTTTTTTAGAAAAAAAAAGCATTTTGAATATTTTCTCCGCCATATTGGATCCGCCATGTTGATTTTCACAATTTTGACATCGAATTCGTAATCAGCGACCTCGAAAACCTATGAATACAAGTTTGGAGGCAATTCTGCCGAGCCATTTCATAGCGTGGCTAAAAATTGTAAAAAAATGGTTTTTTCGGTATGGCACCACTTTAACGACACGCTATCGGTATGGCAGTGTGATCCCAGCTAAAGTGATGCAAAAAAGCGTTTTAAAACTAAAACGCTATACCGGTACTTATTATACATGTTCATTGCTGAAAATGACATGTTTGCCCCAGTATAGCGGCCTACTAGGCGACGCCTCAGAGGTATGGCGTTTTGAGATCTTCGTTCTACAGTTCATTGTTAACAAAGATCACGAAACATCAGCTTGGGGCCTATGATCCATGTTCACAGTGGAAAAATTACACGTTTCGGTAAGTATGGCGGACCTTAAGTGGCGCCATTCTGGTATGGCATATTGAGTTTGCGGACTTTGGCGACTTGCTTAACGATATAATACAAGAATCAAAGTGGGGCCTATGATCCAGGATCATGGATATAGACAACACGTTTGAAAATTCACCCCTCCTAAAAGCTACACTTTAGGGGTGCCATACCGAGAATTCAAAGTCAGGAATAATATTGTCTATCAGCCCCTAAAGCCTCGTCGTGGGACTTATGATACATGCAAAAATCCTCTCGGCTCCCGGTCTATCAAGAATAGTCAGATGGAGACCGCGGCAAACAAGGAGAAGCGTAGTAAGACCACCCACAAGATGGATAGACGATATTAGGAAAATAGCGGGTAGAAACTGGGTGCGAAAAGCGCAAAACAGAAGTACATGGGGGAAAACGGAAGAGGCTTACATTCAGGAGTGGATGGAAAGAGCCTGAGAAGAGTTAAATATTAATATAAATAAATAAATATATATATATATATATATATATATATATATATATATATATAAATATATATAAAGGTATAAATATATATATATATATATATATATATATATATATATATATACATTTGAATTGATGCGGCCGTTAGGTACTCGATGAAAATCAATTGTTAACATGTTTGAGAAATGAAACTCAAAGTTTAACCATTTTCACATATAATAAAACAACAACACTTTCACAACGCGTTTCGCTAACACTACAGCTTCTTCAGGTGCGAATTTCAAACTGTTTAGAACTTCACGCCTGAAGAAGCTGTTGTGCAAATGTTGTTATTTTATTATATCTGAAAATCATAAAACTTAGTTTCATTTCTCAAACATATATATACAATATATATATATATATATATATATATATATATATATATATAATATATATATATATATATATATATAAAATATATATATATATATATATATATAATATATATATATATATATAATATATATATATATATATATATATATATATATATATAAAAATATATAAATATATATATATATATATATATATATTTAAATATATATTTATATATATATATATATATATATATATATATATATATATTTTCCAATTATATTTTTGGCAGCGTCGTATCATTATTTAGTTGTATTTTTGTTTGGATCACTGAACTTTTGTATTAAATTTGTAAAATGACTTTAGTGATTCGTTAACACTTCTTCCTCATGAAATTCGTGACTTTCTCAAAACTTATTATTCAAATTCATTGATAAACGTCAAATAAATTTCAATAATCAAAAAAATTGAGAAAGTCATGAATGTCATGACGAACCGTTAACTGTTTAATAATACAGTCGATTTTCTGATTCAATAGGACTGTTATTGCAAAAAAATACAAGTAAATATATATATATATATATATATATATATATATATATATATATATATATATATATATATATATATATTATATATATATATATATAATATATATATATATATATATATATATATATATATATATATATATATATATATATATATATATATATATATATATATATATATATATATTATATATATATATATATATATATATATATATATATATAATATATATATATATATATATATAATATATATATATATATATATATATATATATATATATATATATATATATATATATATATATATATATATATATATCTATATATATATATTCATGCTAATTCCAGTATTGCAACCGTTTTTTAGTTACTTGAGAACACAGCAAATAATTGGATGAGTCATCAACAGTTTTTCTAGTGAGAAAATTTTACGATCTATTTATTCATTACATAACTAGTATTACCTTTGAAAAGCATTTCGTGTTGGATGATTGTGAACTCATTTTTATTTTTACCACTTTCAATGCACCTCAAGGGGAGAAACCAGCGCGAAATTTCAATAGAATAAGGAAGAATTTTCATGTTAATTATATTATACATAATCATGGACGCCATTTTGAACTAGAAGTACGTGTGTTCATAAGTTGAATTGATAAAATATTTATGACACCGTACATATTAAGTGGTTAAAATGAGATAACAGTACATAGTATAGGTACTCAAAAATAATAAAATGTGGAGCAAGTTATTCGGTACATCGATCAGATATAAATGTATATATATATATATATATATATATATATATATATATATATATATATATATATATATATATATATATATAATATATATATATATATATATATACTATATATATATATATATATATATATAGATATATATATATATATATATGTTATATCGTATGTTTTCTCGGATGGTAGAATGAATCAGAGAAAGATTCCGGGGTTCAATCCGATTTCGGAAGTTTTGTTGGCGCTGAGAAGCACCGTTTGTTTCACGACGTTTCGCCAAAATCTCATTTGGCATTTCAAAGTGCTGCTGTACGTCTGGTGACTCGACGGCAACTACTGTTCGCCTCTGCTTGTGTCTGGGTTTATTGGCATTGGCTGGTCTCGGTTCCTGATGGCCGGTTCGCTGCATAGGCTCCGCCCCCTCACTTTTGACTTTCTTCCTCGATGTTTGTTTTTACGTCTTGTGTTGTTTTATGCGTTTTCGTGTTTTTTAAAATTATTTTCCAAGTCAGTGGAATATTTAGAGCATCGTCTCGTTTGTTTAGGTGTCCTGATTTTTCTATTTCTAGAGCTTCTCTTATGGTACGGACCCTGTAGTTTTCTATGGATGCTATTTCTCTTGATCGGTCAAAATCGATTCTGTGGCCTGTTGCTTGATGATGTTGAAACAGGGCTGATGTTATTTGTTTGTTTCTGACGCTATTTTTATGTTCTTGTATTCTTGCCGATATTTTTCTGTTCGTTTGTCCTATGTATGTTTGGCCGCAGTCTCACACGGTATGCTGTAGACACCGTGGTTTTGTAATCCGATTTTATCTTTCGGGTTTCCAAATATATTGGCTATTGTTTTCTGCGGTTTAAATATCGGTGTTATGTTGTTTTTCCTCAAGACTCTTCCAATTTTATCTGTAATTCCTTTTACGTATGGAAGTAATACTTTTTGTCTGGATTCTTCGGCGTTGTTTTTTGATGTTTTTATTGGATTTTCTTGTTTTTTTATGGCCTTTTTGATGTCGGTGTATGTATATCCATTTTGTCGTAATTGAACAAAATAGAAAACTGCCTTTTCTGGACTTACTCCTGACAAGAAATCTGAACGGTACTTTGGGCTTCAGTGTATATCGCAAACCAACACACACTAACAGATACCTGAACGCACAATCTCACCACCATCCTTCACAAAAACAGTCAGTAGTAAACTCATTAATTTCTCGATCTTTTCGACTAACAGAACCAGAAACAAGAGGACAAGAAATCGAACATATCACAACCGCCTTACGACAAAATGGATATACATACACCGACATCAAAAAGGCCATAAAAAAAAAAAGAAAATCCAATAAAAACATCAAAAAACAACGCCGAAGAATCCAGACAAAAAGCAGTACTTCCATACGTAAAAGGAATTACAGATAAAATTGGAATAGTCTTGAGGAAAAACAACATAACACCAATATTTAAACCGCAGAAAACAATAGCGAATATATTTGGAAACCCGAAAGATAAAATCACGGCGTCTACAGCATACCGTGTGCAGACTGCGGCCAAACATACATAGGACAAACGAACAGAAAAATATCGGCAAGAATACAAGAACATAAAAATAGCGTCAGAAACAAACAAACAACATCAGCCCTGTTTCAACATCATCAAGCAACAGGCCACAGAATCGATTTTGACCGATCAAGAGAAATAGCATCCATAGAAAACTACAGGGTCCGTACCATAAGAGAAGCTCTAGAAATAGAAAAATCAGGACACCTAAACAAACGAGACGATGCTCTAAATATTCCACTGACTTGGAAAATAATTTTAAAAAACACGAAAACGCATAAAACAACACAAGACGTAAAAACAAACATCGAGGAAGAAAGTCAAGAAGTGAGGGGGCGGAGCCTATGCAGCGAACCGGCCAATCAGGAACCGAGACCAGCCAATGCCAATAAAACCCAGACACAAGCAG
>JARQZK010003218.1:0-25767 GCA_030704885.1 Cynegetis impunctata | reverse complement strand
TATAGGCGGACTGTTTCGAGCTTATTGGGTTCTCCTCATTATCGAATGTGGTAAACATCCAGATTATTTCACTCGTACCTTATTATTTCGAAGATAAACAGCAGAGACTCTTAAACACATTACGCGCCATCTGCCGGAATAATCAGGCAAAAACCTACAGATGGAGAAATATATTATATTATCTATACATATACACACACACACACATATATATATATATCGGAGAGGTCTGCTTGCGATTGCGGGTGGTATTATCCTATACATATACATCACACACACCACAACATATTATATCGTATATATATATATAATATATATAATATATATATATATATATATATATATATATATATATATATATATATATATATATATATATAATATATATATATATATATAATTATATATATATACATATATATTATATATATATTATATGTATATATATATATAATATATTATATTATATATATATATACATATATAGATATATATATATATATATATATATATATATATAAAAAGGCCAGTTACAACACCAGACATATCTTACAAAAATGGGTTATCGTTGGAATTCAGTCTGGTATAGTGCTGTCTAACATTCAAGTGTCAAAAGTATCCATAAACCTTTAAAAACCGTGTTTAAAAGTTTGCATAGGTGTCAAAATATTCTAATATTCAAAGTATTACGGGTGCAAATCCAGCCTTTCTTCTATTTTCATTACGTATCTTGGTAATAATGAGCCAGGGTATTCCCAAGAAACTTAAAGCTTTAAAGGTTATCTGGCCCCTAGTTCAGTTTTTCGCAGTATGTTAAGTTTTTTCAATACTTTTTTGAATTTTGTTTGATAATAACCGTATGGCTAGTCAAAACAGGCAATTTTGAAACCAACCCACTCTGGAAAATGTGAGTAAATGAATAGTACTGGCAGAGATATGGAAGAGAAATATAGACAAAATCGCCAGTTAATTATGTTCATATTTCAACTGAAAGTTACAAAATAATAATAATTCAATATTTAAACCTTCATTCCTGCATGTAGTTTTTTTTTAGATGAACGTAATAATTAAGAATTAATTCATTATTAATTTAAGACCACGTTTTTAATTTCACTGAAGTAACAATGGAAATTGGAAAGGAAAGAAAATAACTTCACATTAAAAATAAAGGAAAATAAAATTTAAAAAAAGACTGTTTTGCCATACTAATTACTATTTCGTCTAAATCAAACCTTGATATATATATATATATATATATATATATATATATATATATATATATATATATATATATATATATATATATAAATATATATCAAATAAATTATTAAAAAAATAAAAATACCGAGAGTATTCAATTTATTTTCCTACATAATACTAAATGAATATTAATAGCGGATAGTAATTTTTGATCCTCGAATCCCATATAAAAACTGATGCTATTCCGATTATCTGCAGAGCAAAATAGTCATCTTCCTTTTCATAAAATAAAAACACCACATGAAGCTAGATGTAAGGATAAAGTGAATAATAAAGATATCTATATATCATTTAGGTCATCTGCTATGTCAAATGATGTAAAACCTGCAATACACTTTTTTGACTGCTGGAAATTGGAAAAAATATCCTCAACACCAATTTGCCAAGTCAGATCAGAGGCTGATCATTCAATGAGAAGACAAAAATAAAGCATGCTTTTATGAATGCTATAATTACAGTTCCTACAAATTATCACCTCTTCTAAATGTTGATCCAAGTCTGATTCTCCAGAACCTTCATCTGTATAGGAATGTTTAGACAGATTTTTGTGGCCATATTCTAGCAAAGTTATTTGCACCTTAGATCCTAAATCTTCAACAGGTATTGCATGTTTCCTTCTAAATGCTCTATGAGGTTTATATATTTCGTTTACTGCTTTTATATTTTTGAGGAGCTGCTGCTCTTTTACTGAAAGTTCTTGTTGTTCGGGAAATTCTTTGGCAAATTGATTCAAAGCATAAGAATACAAAAAATCTGCTGTATTACTTCGGCATTCTATTGAACGTTTAACCAGCCACTATAAAATGAAAATCAGCACATTTCAAGATAATATATAAAGGATATGAAAGTTACAAAATCACTTACTTGTATCACTGGGAATACATGTATAAAATCTAGACCTTGTATTTGATGAGGTTCTATATGATGTGGACATTGTAGTTTAGGTAAAACAGCTACTATTTTCTCAGTCAGTGCTCTGAAAATTTCATCATCAACAAAATTGTAGATTCAACAAGATACTACCAGAAAAAAGTTATTACATTTTCTGTCCAATTGTTGAATTCTCTTGAAATAATAGATCAACATCTACTTCTACATTACAAGACTCTAAACACCAAGTCATACCGCCTACCACTTTATCAAAAGACGACAATCCCTTAATTCTAGCTTTAAAATATCCAGCTGCTATCAACAAATCTATTATTTCTTGAAGTTTTGTTGACTGTTCTTCATCCTCCCGTACTTCTACCTTAAAACGCTACATTTATTCTGTTTTTCAATAAAAGTTGATGATATTTCACCTCAATTTCATGGCCATCGCCATCCTGCCTGTTTGGAATTCTGGATTTAAATTTACCAAAGAGTTTATTGGTTTTTGTAGCCATAATTCACTTGATGGATACTTAATTTTTCAATTTACAATTTCAAAGCAAATAGAACAAAAACATAAATCGTCCACAGTCCTGCTGATACTATATGGATGGAGCTTTCCACAGATGTATTATCTTTTATTTATTTTTTATTTATTAACCATATTTATTTATTAACCATATTATTTTTTACCATTTTTAGGTTGACAACCTGTGACAGGCGAAATCATTCAGATAAGAAATCATGAAAAACACAAACATAGAAGTAGTTGTTACTTCTTTTTCTTCTTCTCTCAAAGGATTGTCACCCTTAAGTAGAAAACCCCTACGTCAGGGGAGCACCTTCATGGGCTATGTATTAAAACTATACACCCAAACACTGTATATATGATAAATTTTCTAGACATGATTCTGGGGCCTCAGATGTCTTGTAGTTTTTCATAGGCAACGTTATTAACGGTGACAAACACATAAAACAAAAGGAATAAGGCTTCAAACTTGCTGACATATTTTTCCTTGAATGACGGTTATATTATTTATATTTTCAATTTACTGTACAATAGAAAATTATTTATAATTTTTATTACCTCCAATGACTCAGAGAATATTACATCAAAAATATTTATGGCCAAGGCAAATTTAAATTGTATAAGTTTATCATATAAAACTCTGGCATTATGAAAGTTGTCATTACAATCAAAAAATATATATATAAGATGCACTTATTTTTCCACAATTACAAAGCGAATCAGTTTTCGCGACTATTCTGAGTTGGTTGACGGTTAATATACAGTTACCAATAAATGTTCTTATGGTTGATAGGCTAGGCATATTAGCAAAAAAATTAGGGCTCAGAAACAAATTTTGCTATAATTTTGATTTTCTCACCCTTTATGTTTTTTGGGTCGCTGGACACAAATTTGAAGTTTGCTGCCAAAAATTTTGCCCGGAACTTTGATTTTTGGGCACTTTTTGACCAAATTTTGGCACTTTTTTCAGTTTTCGGCATATATCTCAAAAAGGAATAATTTTTATGACAAACTTATTCCATACAAAATTCAGGCAGACAAAATTGCCTACATTTTTTACACGAAATGTTTTTTTGTAAGGCTAACCGTTTGCCGCTAGAGCGTGCCCAAAAAGAGCCATATTTCCATATCTAGTGTAATTCACCGTTTACGCGAAAATCGACCTTGCTGTGATACTTAACTGTTGCAACAATTTATTACATTATACAATTTATCTTATATAATAGTAGATTTCTCATAAATGAGGTTTTTTTTTTGGAAGACCCACCCACTGATTCTCAATCACTATGCCGCGGTATTTTTGTGTGCCGCGAAATTCTTAAAGTATGCCGTCAAATTTTGGAAATGTATTTTAAAGAAAAAAAAATTGTTGTGGAGTCCTCTTTTTGTTGAGAGTCAGGATCCTCCTCCGAAATGCTTAGAAGGTCCCCCCACTGATATTCAGTCATCGGGATCTGACATAGAGACTGAGCTTATGTGATAACGTCAAAACATGGCTCTTCAAAACCAACTTTGAACACGGGTTAGTTTTGGAGTTTTTCATAACAATGTTAGTTTCAAGTGAAATTGTGAAGCCATATGAATGTGAAAACTTACTCTAAGGAAAATACAAAGAAGGTGATAGATTGGAAAGAAATCGTACGATGTGGGATAAATTGAGAGGAGTCGAGAACTGGTAAAGTTAAATTTAATGCTTTTTTTCTATTTATTTTTCACTTCAGAGAAATACTCCATAAAATAAAGAGTTTGCAAAATCAGAGTTTACAGAACGATGGAAAATTTTAAAATTTCTATCAGAGTGGACGATAGGTGTCGAAAAATATACACATATGGGCGAACCATTCTTGCACACATTAAGAGACAAAAGGAATTAGTGGAGACCCATAAACCCAGAGAAACCAGATCAACAGCTTCCGAATGCACGTTCAGAACAAACTGTTTTATATGTGGATTACCAATTAACAATTTTTAGCGGCGGAGGCCAAAACAACTCCTGATTTGCGAAATGTTGCGTACCAGGTACGTGATTTAGCTGGTGGTTTTAGAGAAAGTGTAATGAAGGACGCACGAGATCGTGATGATTAATTTGGAAGGGCGGTTTTACGCCGAATTGAGCATATACCTGCTTTGGTTGCATATGAGGCGCAATATCATAAAAAGTTCCGAATAGAACTTATTGGAAAAAGAACACCAAAAACAGATGGCCATCAGAGATGTAGTAATGCAGCATATATGAACATACATGGAAAATAGTGATGATGAGTATCAATTCTCAATGGAAGAACTGATGGCCCAAATGGAGACTACAAATCAGATCTCAAGACAGTGAAAGCTGGACTTCGAGGGATGTATGGCGATGACATAGGTACTGTTCAGCTTTTCAAAGAATAAGCAGACTGTGGTTTGTTTCAAAAATATAGGAAAGAAAATATTGAATGGCGCATTTTACCAACAGAAGTGTAGATCTGAATAAGAAAGGCTGCGAATAGTGGAAGCAGCAGCCAAAATAATATGTGATGACATCAGATCCCAATTTCACGATGTTAAAGAGTATACCGCTCCTGACTGGATGATACAGAATCCGTAAATTCCAAAACTTTGAATCAATTTTTTAAGTACTTGCCCTGTATCCATTTTTCATGTAAGGTATACTGGGTCCGTGAATATTTTTTTTGAGCACTCTATCGGCAAAACGGCTGGTTTACTGATTGTCTACCTTTTTTTGTCGCAGCACATTTCAACGATTTTGAAATTTGGCGGCACTTGAAGAAAAAGATAAGTTTAAAAGTTGTTTACTTACCTATAATACACTGTGTAAAATAGTTTATAATAATAACTGAGATTGAACTATTAATGAAGAACAAAAATACTTCCCAATAAATTATGTGCCTAATTTGAGTAGCAAAATTTGTAACAGACTATCGAAAAATAACGTTAAAACAATTTGTACAAATAAGAGAAACTTGAAGTCATTCTTGGTCAATAATAAAGAAAAATCTAACATCGGAGAAAACAGTGGTGTTTACAAAATATTCTGCGACGAATGTCCTGCTTTCTATATTGGACAGACAGGAAGGAATATAAATATTCGTGTTGAAGAACATAAAAAGTCAATTTTACAAAACAAAAATACCACTGGCTTCTCTGAACATTGTATAAAATCCAATCACTTCATAGATTTCAACAAAACCAAATTGTTACATTCAGGTAACAAAGGAAAACGACTTGACCTTGAAATAAGTTCCGCCCATAATAGTCATTTACCCCTTGTAAACGAACAAATTGATTTTCAGGTATCACCTTTGCTTTTGTCTGTTTTATAAATTAGGATGTAATACTCTCCTGTAGTCAGTCTTGATAATGAGTTCATAACTCGAAACATGTCGACTTTTCGTTACTGCTAAATACAGTATCGAAATATTTTTTATGTTGTGAAACATACGCTAAGTGTTTTTATTTTAAAGTTTATACTTTATTGTTTATAATAATAATTTTGAATTTAAAATAACATAATATGTACTGCAAAAACAACAGTATGTTTATAGGGGATAGATTTTTTTTCTTTAATATGCATTATACGGTACACAAAACTACCGCGGCACTGTGATTAGGAATCACTGGGTTTTCCAAAAATAAATCTTATTTATGAGAAATTTACTGTTATATAACATAAATTGTATAATTTAATAAAATGTTGCAACAGTTGAGTATCACAGCAAGATCGATTTTCACGTAAACGGTGAATGTCACTAGATATGGAAACATGGCGATTTTTGGGCGCACTCTAGCGGCAAAACGGTTAGCCTTACAAAAAAAACGTTCTATGTAAGAAATGTAGGCAATTTTGTATGCCTCGATTTTGTATAGAGTGACTTTGTCAAAAAAATTATTCCTTTCTGAGATATAGGCCGAAAACTGAAAAAAGTGCCAACATTTGGTCAAAAAGTGCCCAAAAATGAAAGTTCCGGGCGAAATTTTTGCCAGCAAACTTCAAATTCGTGTTCAGCGACCTAAAAAATATAAAGGGTGAGAAAATCAAAACTATAGCAATACTTGTGTCTGAAAATCCTAATATGCCTAGCCTATGACATAATCATGGAAAATTGGAAGAAATTAGATACTGGCTGAAAGTTTAATACAGTTTAAAACAATGGTTAAAAATAACAATTTATACATTTATTATAAGAAATAACGCATGACGCACGTTTCGGTGGAACTTCCCCTTCTTCAGATGCTAATGGCAAAAATGGCAGTTTTTTTGCCATCTGGTATCTAGTCTTTGTTATGTTGATTGTGTTATTTCCCAAAACTATTTGTTAAAGTTTTCATGTTGGTTTTGCACTTCGTATCTGTGCGTGAATTTATTTGAAAATTTTTGAATATGATAGAATTGATCGATTCCTTATCCTGAATTTACAGATATATAATAATCTCCAAATATGATGGGTAATAAGAACAACTTCTACTTCGAATAGTGTGTTTTCTACTCGTTTGTATTCGTCCACGATAAAGACCTATATAATGTATATATTTAAAAGAAAATGTGAATTGTAATTACCTTATGTACGAACTCATCCATTTTTCACGGTTGGCAATTGTGAAATTTATGTATGAAATAGCCTAACCAGTCCACTGCAACAGTCACAAACGACAAACCAACTATATATATCCTTTATCTATGGTCACAAACCAAGTTTATTGGCGATGGTCCAATGTCAAATCAAAATGTTACATCAAAACCGATCATAAACAAAATAACTCAGATTGTAGGTTTATCTTATACATCTATTTTCATTATTATTAAAATTTAAGTAATATTTTAGAAATTATCTATGAACTTTAAATTGAAGCTTTGACTGAAATGGATTACAAAAGGGAATATGAGAGTAAACCACCCTCTCCAGCAAGCAGCATATCAAGCTTAAATTTTAGTTCAAGAAATGTTCCTATGCCATTTCCAGCAACCCATAGAGACTGTATGTCAGCTGCAACAAAGAGATATAAATATTTGCGACGAATATTCAAATTCAATCAAATGGATTTTGAATTTGCTTTGTGGCAAATGATCTATTTATTCATAGCGCCTCAAAAGGTGTACAGAAATTTTCATTATAGGAAACAAACAAAATCGCAGTTTGCAAGAGATGATCCAGCGTTTTTAGTGCTTTTCGCAGCATGTTTATGTATAACGTCAGTTGGATTTGCTGTGATTTTACATCTGAGTTTTATACAGTTTATACATTTCTTACTTTATGTAGTATTTTTTGACTGTATAGGTATAGGTATAATTATTGCTACAATTTTTTGGTTCATCTTGAATAAGTATTTCAGAGTTGATGACCAAGGGGATGATGTTGAATGGGGATACTCATTTGATGTTCATTTGAATGCTTTCTTTCCTCCGTTAGTGCTTCTTCATTTCTTTCAGTTATTTTTTTATAATGGACTAATTAACCATGAATGGTTCATTTCAAGATTCCTAGGTAATACTTTCTGGCTAGTAGCAGTTTTGTATTATATGTATATAACATTTTTAGGTTATAGTTCATTGTATGTTTTGAAGAGAACTCACTTAATTTTATCGCCAATACCCTTGTTTCTAATTATATGGGTCATAAGTTTGATGGGAGGAACCAATATAACACATGCTCTAGTAACATTTTATAAACGAAGAGTTTTATAAGCATTTTTATGTATTATAAAAGTAGCTAATTTGATATTGAAAATATTTATTTAATACCTTCTATGATTGTTGTAGCCTTACTAACCAATATGTTATCCAAAGCTTGTACATAGATTTGAGTTTTGTAAAATAAAGCATTAATATTATCCTTCAGATTAATATCGAATAGTTACTTTGGTAAATCTGCAATTCTGAGATGTTTCAATGTTGAAGTGGTATTCATAGCAACCAAGTAAAGGCCAATTAAACTGAAAGCTTTTCAATTAATGGTTGTATTTTTTAAAGTAAGTAACCGATATCATTAATTTAAAGCTTTGATTATAAATGAAATAATTGAATTGGGTATCCTATTTTTGTGTCAAACGTCGGCAAAATAGAAAGATGAGTCTATCAAATGAATTTTTTTTCCTTTTCAATATTATTTATTAGCACCTTATTTCTAAGATGGTGTAGTATTGTTTGTGTTATGTCTACTGCTATAAAATAACTTATTAGAAAATAATTTTGCAAACCGTAACATATATATATATATATATAATTGTATATATATATATATATATATAAATTACGTGTCACGTTGTTTGTCCGCGATGGACTCCTAAACTAGTTAACTGATTTTAATCAAATTTGCACAACGTGTGCAGTTTGATCCAACTTGAAAGATATATATGATAGCCTACATCTCAATTTAGAGTGGCAATATTATTTTGCAAATTGTTGATTATCTCTGTTAGTTTCATAAGAATCTCACAGGTGGCGGTATAAGGTAGTTAGGTTACAGTGGTATATAGTCACTGTAGTTCGGGCAACATTCATCCCTCGGGCCGAATGTTTCCCTCAGGGCATAAGGATCTATATAACGCACTTGGTACATAAATAACTATTTCATTTCCATTATTTCTATAAGACTACATAACGAAAGCAGCAATGACATTCACTAAATATGATGACAAAAATATTCACAAACGTCATGATATCAACAAATGACATGCCTACTATGAGAGGGAAAGTATAGGAGCAATGAACGGATTTTAAAATTTTTCATTATACTTAATAAAATAATTTTTTCGTGAAAAGTAAAATCTTGTATGCACCACGTGCGTTACTAGATCCTTACGCCCATCGGGCAACATTCATCCCTCAAGCCAAATGCGCTTGGGCCGAATGTTTTCCTCCGGGCGTAAGGATCTATATAACGCACTTTGGTACATAAATAACTATTAAAATATACTAGGCGGCAATATAAATTAGCCTATAGGCGTCAAATTTGTAAATCTGCTACTGATTTGTGGAACACTCGAATGTTATGGAACTTTGTAGATCCTTCGAAACCTTTTAGGTATGGGTCGGACTATCAATTGGTGGAGGATATGAAGCAAGATCCGTCGTGTGTTTGAATCGAACTTCAGTTTCCTATTAGTGAAGCGTGAATAGTAAAAGTGACGCAGTGACTCAATATAAATTGAAAATACAGTGTGTCAAATGTACTTAGTGTATTTGTTGGTACTGAAAAGTTGATTTGATATATATTTTATACAATGCCCAAACTTAAAAGAGGAGGAGATCTGGCCATTTCCCAACATCCCAACGAACAAGAATGAGCAAAGTGAGATAAGCAGAGGAACCGAGGAACAACAAAATAAAAGAATTGATGAGTCAATATTTGCGACACATTCATAATAAAAGACTGCGAACGCAAGCCACAATGAAAATATACCCTACGAGAATGGCGGACGAGGAAACAATACAAACTAATAAATGAAGAATTCCACTACGACCCGACAAAAGAATATCACAAATACTTCGTAATCGGAAAAATGGATAACATTTGTTCATTTTATAACGGTAAATGATTCCGTAGATAAACACCAGGTTTCTGTTGCATGAATGGAAAAATAGAGTCTTGCAAGAACAAGCAAAAACAATTTTCAGATTTTTACATATAACATCCTGTATCTCAAAAGAAAGTCTTATTTTATTCAAGTGTTTTGGTTTAAATCTTCAGAATCTTTAGATTTTAGGCTTAGGATTTTCTGTGTAAAATATTTACCCTTATTAATGAATCATTCTGTATAGGTATATTACAGAATACAGTGTATGGAATGGAAGAGCTACAGGTTAGGTAGGTTCTGACAGGTGACATTAGTGACATCATGAATTACATTTCAAATGCATGAGACATATAACAAATCGCCCATAGGTAATCATTATTTCACTAATTACCAGAAATTTATGTTGAAAATATTTAAGTTGTATGATGGATTGAATACGAACGTAACCCATCCAGGTATTCCATTATCAATTCAACTTGTAAATATTCCCCAGATTTTTAAAACGATTCTATTACCGAATGAAGATTTTGACTCGATTTTCAAATTTTTCTAAATTTGTCTCAGTCAGTTCTGTACACTTATATCTGTTCAGGTAATATGCAATGTTGAACTATTAGACACTAGGATTGTGATAATATCGAGCTTTTAGGACATTGGGGATAGTTTACAAAACATCTTCAGTAGAGACAAATAATTCTTCAAGGATGGTTCTAAAGCGCATTGACAACATTCTTAAATCCCAAGAAGATAAAAGGTCATACCGAGCCTTAATTCTTTCAAATCACATGAAAATACTTTTAGTTAGTGACCCAAGTACTGATAAGTCTGCTGCTGCAATCGATGTAAATGTTGGTAAGCCAATTTCGTCATTCAAAATGAATCTTTCCGAGTTATTGCCTGTATACTGCATGTAGTACATAATATACAATTGTAGCTAGCTCCGAAAAATGAATTCATAAAAAAACCTCTAATTTTGAGTATAATCTAACAATGTGTTATCACCATAATTTTCTATTAGTTGGTGACATATTCTTGGAATATTTACCTGCTTATCCAAAAACCCCTTCACACTTTCTTTCATTTCAGGTTTTATGAGTGATCCGAAACATGTGCAAGGTTTAGCTCACTTCTGTGAACATATGCTATTTCTGGGTACTGAGAAATATCCAAATGAAAATGATTATAACAAGTTTCTTAGTGAACATGGTGGAGGTAGTAATGCTGCAACTTATCCAGATCACACAAATTATTACTTTGATGTAGTGCCTGAGCATTTAGGCAGTGCTTTAGATAGGTAAAGTGAAAAACAATAAATGATTTGAAAACATTCATTCAAACTTTGATGCATGTTAACATTTATAACATACTCAAATCAATTGGGAAACTGTTACAGATTTATATATTTATATATATATATATATATATATATATATATATATATATTATATATATTATATTATATATATTATATATATATATATATATATATATATATATATATATATATATATATATATATATATATATATATATATATATATATATATATATAATATATATATATATTATATATATATATATATATATATATATATATATATATATATTATTATATATATATATATATTATATATATATATAAATATATATATATATATATATATATATATATATATAATATATATATATATATATATATATATATATATATATATAATATTTTATTAAAATTTGAATAGATTTTGAACTGTATTGGATTTTATTTATTTCAGAAAATTGGTTACCATTCTTTAATTGGACAAAATGATTTTAAAATTATTTTCAATCGATTCTTATATTTTGATTTTAGATCATTGTAAATTATCCTAACACTATTTCTTGTTCTTAGGTTTGCTCAGTTTTTTATAGCACCTCTATTCACTGAAAATGCAACTGAAAAAGAGCTGAATGCAGTAAATTCTGAGCATGACAAAAATATTCAAAGTGATCTATGGAGGATGGATCAGTTGGATAAGCATATTGCAGACCCAAATCATCCTTACCACACTTTTGGCACAGGTAAGTTTGTTGCGATTGATAGTTGATTCAATTTACTTTGGATTGCTGTTTAGCTAAGTCTCATTTATGGTGATATTTCAATGCAATTTTATAGGTAATAAATATACTCTTGAAACTTTACCTAAGAGTGAAAATATTAATGTTAGAGAGGAACTTCTGCAATTTCACAAAACTTGGTATTCAGCTAACTTGATGTGCTTAGCAGTATTAGGAAAGGGTAAGCAATGGCCGTGTATTTTCAAATTTGTTATTAAAATTTCCAAGATATCACAGCAATTGACATTTTCATTTGTAGAAAGCTTGGATGAGTTGGAAGCAATGGTGGTAGACTTGTTCCATAATGTAGAGAACAGGAACGCCATAACACCTGTTTGGGGAGATGCCCCATTCAATGAAGAACATTTTGAAACATGCACTTACATACACCCAGTCAAAGATGTGAGGAATCTCAATATTATTTTTCCTTGTAAAGATTATAGACATCTATATAAAGCAGCGGTAAGATTTAATGTATTATTATATTAACAAATTGTAATTTGATTTCATATCCTGATATAATAATAATAATAATAATATTTATTCGTTTCAAAAATTATCATAACATAGTTAGATAAAAAGAAACAAGTCAGGTATCTTTAATCAAGCACCAATGAAAAAATTCATCCAAATCATGACATAATAGTCAACACCACGAGAGCGCAGCTCGAGTTTCGCAAAATACGTCTCGTGGCTCGGAAGTATAATCGATTATTTTCGATACTCTTGTGATATAACTATATTCTTTCAGTATGATTTTCAACCAATCAATTATTTAACTGTCAAACTGACACTCCTCTTGTAATATGTATATATAGACTAGCTGACCCAGCAAACGTTGTTCTGCCATATAAATTATTTTTATTTATCTATCTAACTACCTATCTATATATTCATCTACATATCTATCTATCAATCTATCTGACCCGGCAAACGTTGTTCTGCCATATAATTTATTTTTATCTATCTATCTATTCATCTATCTGCCATTTGTATCTCTATCTATCTAACTATCTATCTATTTATCTAGATAGTTATCTATATTTCTATCTATCATATCTATCTATCAATCTATCTGACCCAGAAAACGTTTAAATTATTAAAATGACTATTAAAAAATATGGGTTGTTGAAAATAAAAATCTTGTCCAATAAATTTATAAAAATGATTGGACCATACCACATACAACTAATCACTTAGGGGTATGAAAAATATATTACGACCTATTCTCAGACCGACTATTGTTTTTTTCGATTTCCATCTTGCAACCCTATTGCGGATCTGTGGATGAAATTTAAAAAAATGAAAATCGCGATGGAAAAATAGAGGTTGATCGTTGGAGGGTAAAAAATTGAGAGTAATATGAATTTTTTCAATTCTGAGTAATGACAAAATGAAAATGAAAATCTTGCCAAAAAAATTGAAGTTTTTAATTAACAAATAGAAAATAGGGGTTGGTCGGAGAGGGGTGAACATTTTGGGTTGTATGTATTTTTGAATGCTGTATCATAGGATAACGGATGAAAAAAATATGTTGGCCGATTCTCGGACCTAACCGATATGCACACAAAATTTCATGAGAATCGGTCGAGTCATTTCGGATGAGTTTAACAAATAAAAAAGGGTTGATTTTAGAAAGGTGAAAATTTAGGATTGTATGTATTTTTGAATGCTGTATCATAAAGAAAATAGAAAAGAAAATTTTATCTGAAAAATAAAAAAATTAACCCTTAATATTTAGGGGGATGAAAAATGGATGTTAGCCGATTCTCAGACCTACCCGATATGCACACAAAATTTCATGATAATCGGTCGGGCCATTTCGGAGGAATTTAAAGAATAAAAAATAGGGGTTGACCGTAGAGGGGTGAAAATTTAGGGTTGTATGTATTTTTGAATGCTGTATCATAAAAAAAAATAGAACAGAAAATTTCGTCTGAAAAATAAAAAAATTAAATTAAGGGGGATGAGAAATAGTTGTTAGCCGATTCTCAGACCGATTCAGAGAATCGGTCGAGCCATTTCGGAGGAGTTTAACTTCTAACACCGTGACACGAGAATTGTATATATTAGATATACGCGTGTACATACATTTCTTGAAATTCGTTTTTACCAGATTTATGTTTTCAATATTGAACAATTTTAAAAATTGTCAATTGTTTTGATCTCAAACTTGATTTTGTTATAGCCCTGTACCTATATAAGTCATTTGATTGGGCATGAAGGACCTGGTAGTATTCTATCATCATTAAAAGCTAGAGGATGGTCCAGTAGTCTTGTAGCTGGTCTGAGACCCTCACCTAGGGGATTTGGATTCTTTACAGTTGCTGTAGATCTCACTGAAGAAGGAATAGAACACACAGATGATATTATTAAATTGATATTTCAGGTTTGTAATTGGTAATTATTACATCCATGATCTAGGTTGAAACGACATTATTTGCAGTATATTAATATGTTGAAAGAAAAAGGCCCACTACAATGGATTCAGGATGAGAATAAGAATATAGGTGATATGACTTTTCGATTTAAGGATAAAGAATCTCCAAGAACCTATATTTCAGCTTTAGTTCATCTACTACATGTAGGTAGAAAATCACTATAAAAAATATTTTAGAAATTTCTATTTCATCTTTCTTGAACACATTTGTATTACATCTAACTCAGAATATCCTTTATAATTAATAACAGATGTTATATTTCTTGCTTAAGATAATCAGACTGACTATGTTCAATTGATAATTGATTTTTTGTAAATGTCTTATCATTTATATTGTGCCTAATGGTTCTGACATCACTATTATTGCCGAACCTATATTTATATCTTCTTATATGTGCACTCAGAAACTATACTTTAATAATACAGATTTGAATGTTATTATTCAACATATAAAAACATTCTAGTTGGAAGTAGTCAAGATATTCATTTGGAAACATTAATCATACTGTATTTGAGGTGGGTGACATTTGGTTGAAACTGTAACTCTAGTCATAAATCTGAGCATTGTTTATATTTAATTTTAAGGACTATCCTATGGAAGATATTTTAAGTTGTGGTTATTTAATAAAAGATTGGAAACCAGATGTAATTGAAGAAATTTGGGATAACTTCACGCCCACTAAAATAAGGTAATCAATTAATTTTCTATTATTCCAAGGAAAAGTCTTGAGTTATATTCACCTATTTGAATACAAGTTATGGAAAAAAGAGTGCCTGAGATTTTCATTGAATGTTTTGTTATGTAATTAAAAATTTATCAAGACAATTTTGAGAATTTTCTTCAGTGTTCTTAATTTATTCTATTTTTTCATAAAATTGATTGACATTTCAATAGGATGGCCAAAGTGAAATTCTGATCGTACAGTATATTACAATACAAAAATAATTATAATAATAATAATAATAACATTTAATACTTCAGATAACAACAACTATTATGACAATAATAATAATAAATTCTACATTAGTTTAAATGAAATATCAAAAGAACACCATACAAAAATATTACCCTCACAATTACCAATATAATGCACTATGGGTTCTGTGAAACCTGTGCATGCACTATTCATTACAACTTAATATAAATTCAAATTAATTTTAATTCACAAAGAAGGGAAGAAGAGAAAAAAGAAAAAAACCAGACCATTTATACTATATCAACACATTCATATTATATACTCTATCCATTTCCCAGTATAAAAGAACTTTCCAAGATCCACTTATTGAGGAGCTTAGCTTTATTTCTAGTGTAAGGCAATGTTCTAATATTGGAGGGCAATGAGTTATAAATTTTTGGGCCACTACAGCTAATGTGCATCTGTACAGCACTGAACTTCACATAAGGCGTCAGCAAATGTCCATGTGTCACATTCCTGGTCTGAACTTCGTGACGCACATAGTTCTTATAATGAGAATTCAGTATCATGTACCTTGCCGCAGACCTAATGTACATTTGATCAACATTTAGCAGTTTACTTTCCCTGAACAATAGTGTAGTTGAGTATCTACTACTTTTAGAAAGCATAGTCTTTATGATACGCTTTTGGACAACATTCAACGGTGCCAAGACAGATTTATATGCATTCCCCCAAACGACGATACCATAACCTATAATGGATTCTACCAGTGAATGATAAATCATCTTCAAGGTGTTCAGAGTTACTATGTGACGCATCTCCACAAACTTATAAATTAACTTTCTGACTTTATCTATAACATAATGTATGTGTTTTTTCCATGTTAAACACTCATCGATGTATACACCTAAATATTTGATATATGTCACTCGTTCTACTGTAGCTTCATTTTCATTTGCATTTCCAGATCTACTAGATCCAACATTATTAATTTTCAAGTTATTCAAATGTGGTATCGTCCTCTGGTTGAAAGCAAAGGTGATAAACTTTGTCTTGGCAATATTTAAGGTCAACATGCTTTCATCAAACCATTCCTTAATTTTAGAGAGAGTTAATTCTGCCTTTCGATATGCCATGTCCCAAGTTTTGCTTCTTATAATTACTGCAGTATCATCTGCATAACAAAAAATATCTCCTTCATCTAACATAGATAGTACTTCATTCACGTAGACTGTAAACAAAACTGGGCCCAGCACTGTCCCCTGTGGCACCCCGTAGTTAATGTGCAATGGTTTACTCATAACCTCACCTATTTTCACCTTTTGAGTTCTGTTGCTAAGATAGGAGCGAAATAAGTCATTTGCAACCCCTCTTACTCCAACATTGTGTAATCTTTCCAGTAGTATGTTATGATCCACAGTGTCAAACGCCTTCGCAATATCCAAAAACATCCCTATAACCTTTTCACCATCATTCATGTACTTCAATAATTTCTCTGTAATATTACACATAGCTTCCTCTGTTCCTGTATTCTTTTTGAAAGCATACTGGTTTCCCGATATGATTTTATATTCTTCAAAATAAGCAGCAAGTCTAAGCTTGATACACTTCTCTATTAATTTTCCAATTGTACTAACTAATGCAATAGGTCTGTAGTTTGAATTGCAAAAAGCAAATTCACAAGAAAGAAAAGTAATACCTAATGGTGAAGAATAGTCTTCAGTTATAGTTATTATCATTTATTTGTTCCAAACATTAATCAAGCCAAATTATGCGCAAATTGCTGAAAGGATTGAATGGAAATTTTCAAACCCAATCATAATACAAACGGCAATCTTGCCCAACGACCAGATTGACTTCATTTAGTCCCCTATATCTGATATATTCTAACCATTCCAAGAACTTGTATAGATAATATGGTTGATTTTTATTGCATACAGAGTTTCACTAGCTATTATACAACTTGCTAGTTTTAGATGATAAAAAATTAAATCAAGTATAATATTACCCAATTAATCTTTATTGGTAATTTGAAAAAGATGCGTGATAAATCATCCTTTATATTGAATGACAAACATTGAAACGCCGCTTTTCTAATAAAAATTAAAATTTTTAATTTATGATAAGGTACAGTTGGGGCAACCCAAATGTAAATTCGTATTGGTTGCCTTGGGTTTTTTTACTGCAAATCATCTGTGAAAGTTTGGCTTCGACCAGTGTTACTTCAGTTAAAGACTGCGAAATTTTTTTGACAACTTTTGAGGTCAGAAAAATTTGAAATCGACGAACGACTACAATACAAAGTCTGTAATTAAATTATGGCCTTCATAGAGAGTGATCTATCATTCTCCACGCATATTGAAAAAATTACTAATAAAGCAATGAGACTGCTGGGGTTTGTATTCAGAACTCTTAGTGAGATTGATAATGTGTTTGTTTTGAGGGATGTTTATTGTGCACTAGTACGTTCAGTGCTTGAATATGCCAGTTCAGTTTGGCAACCTTACTATGCTTTTCACAAAGATAGTTTAGAGAGAGTACAGAAAATTTTTTTAAGAAGGGTTGGACTTAAGATGGGTATCCCATATGAGCAAATTGATTGCTGTGATCTAATGAAATTACTAAAACTCACTACCCTTGAAAATAGAAGAAAATTCTTTGATGTTTGTACTCTCTTTAAGATTCTTAATAATGTAATTGATGCTCCAGACCTTCTTGCAGATATTGGCTTTCATATTCCATCTAGGGATTCACGAAGTAGGGAACTATTTAGCCTATCATTTCACAGAACTAATTAAGGCACTAATATGCCTATAGATCGAATTTGTAAAATTGCTAACTTTGTGATGCACGAAAATAAGAGTGTTGATATTTTTAATTGTAAATACAATGTCTTCTGTAGGCAAGTTCAAAAAGTTTTATTTGGCTAACTTATTGATTTGATTTGTATTGTTGTTTTAATCTTAGTTTAATATTTTAATACTTTAGATGTTTAAGAATATGACAGACCGCCATCTGGATATATCGTGATCTGAAAATTGTAGATGTAAGATGAAAATCTTCTGTTTTCTTCCTAACAATTTTATTTAGATAATATGTCTGTAATATTGATAAAATTTTTATATTTGAATGTTTTATCTGTAACTGTAATAAAGATTTTGTATTTTTGCATAGTAGGATTTCGTTAACTGTACTCCTCAATTTTACGATAATATTTTTTGCTGAAATTTTCGAATATTTTCAGAATTGCAATTGTTGCAAAAAAATTCGACAAAGAGCTGGACTGTGTGGAACCATGGTATGGCACTAGGTATAAAACGAAGAAAATTAGCAAAGAGATATTGGATGTATGTAATTTTCAATTTCAATAATTTCGAGATTTTATCAACTGGCACTTTTTCAGGACTGGACAAATGCAGGCCTTTGTGATGAATTGAAATTACCTGAAAAAAATGAATTTATTCCAAACGATTTCAAGTTGTACCCCCTTGAAGATGTGGGTATCATAATCGTAAAAGTAACATTAGTGCTAACTTAATTATATTTTCCTTATTAGGTGACCGAACATCCTATAATAATTAAAGATACGCCACTGACAAGAGTTTGGTTCAAACAAGACGATGTTTATAAGTTACCAAAGGCAAACTTGATGTTTGATTTTGTTAGTCCTCTGGCATATTTAGACCCTCTAAACTGCAATCTTACCCATATGTTAGTGCAGTTATTCCGAGATGCTCTCAATGAATATGCTTATGCAGCAGAGCTAGCTGGACTCAAGTATGAACTTATCAATACAAAATATGGCCTAATAGTGAGTGAATCAACAATAATTTTATGACTGAGATTAAATTCTCGCACATCACTTGGTGAAACATCATAAAGAATAAAGTATAAACTTTAAAATAAAAACACTTGGCTTATGTTTCACAATATAAAAGATATTTAGATACTGTATTTAGCAGTAGCGAAAAGTCGACATGTTTCGAGTTATGAACTCATTATCAAGACTGACAACAGGAGAGTATTGCATCGTAATTTATAAAACAGACAAAAGCAAAGGTGATACCTGAAAATCAATTTGTTCCTTTACAAGGGGTAATTGACTATTATGGGCGGAACTTATTTCGAGAAGGTCAAGGTGTTTACCCTTGTTACCTGAATGTAACAATTTGGTTTTGTTGAAATCCAGGAAGTGATTGAAATTTATACAATGTTCAGAGAAGCCAGTGGTATTTTTGTTTTGTAAAATTGACTTTTTATGTTCTTCAACACGAATATTTATATTCCTTCCTGTCTGTCCAATATAGAAAGCAGGACATTCGTCGCAAAATATTTTGTAAATACCACTGTTTTCTCCGATGTTAGATTTTTCTTTATTATTGACCAAGAATGACTTCAAGTTTCTTTTATTTGTACAAATTGTTTTAACGTTATTTTTCGATAGTCTGTTACAAATTTTGCTACTCAAATTAGGCACATAATTTATTGGGAAGTATTTTTGTTCTTCATTAATAGTATGTGCCTAATTTGAGTAGCAAAATTTGTAACAGACTATCGAAAAATAACGTTAAAACAATTTGTACAAATAAAAGAAACTTGAAGTTATTCTTGGTCAATAATAAAGAAAAATCCAACATCGGAGAAAACAGTGGTATTTACAAAATATTTTGCGACGAATGTCCTGCTTTCTATATTGGACAGACAGGAAGGAATATAAATATTCGTGTTGAAGAACATAAAAAGTCAATTTTACAAAACAAAAATACCACTGGCTTCTCTGAACATTGTATAAATTTCAATCACTTCCTGGATTTCAACAAAACCAAATTGTTACATTCAGGTAACAAGGGTAAACGCCTTGACCTTCTCGAAATTCTCGAAATAAGTTCCGCCCATAATAGTCAATTACCCCTTGTAAACGAACAAATTGATCAAATGTATCACCTTTGCTTTTGTCTGTTTTATAAATTAGGATGCAATACTCTCCTGTAGTCAGTCTTGATAATGAGTTCATAACTCGAAACATGTCGACTTTTCGCTACTGCTAAATACAGTATCTAAATATTTTTTATATTGTGAAACATAAGCCAAGTGTTTTTATTTTAAAGTTTATACTTTATTCATAATAATTTTATGGTAGTCTTCTCTGAAAACATTGTATGATACGTCTTTGTAAGAAAATAAAGATGTTTCCACTATTTATCGTTTCAGCTTGCACTTGGTGGTTATAATGATAAACAACATATCTTCTTGAAGAAAGTAATCGAGAGGCTAACTGTTTTTAAGGTGGACCCCAAGAGGTTTGAAATCTATAAAGAAAATGTAAGATTGAGTAAGTAGCATGTGTTTCGCATTGAAAATATTTGTTTTATTTCAGTACATAAGAAATTTGAAGAACTTCAATGCGGAGCAACCCTACCAGCATGCAGTTTATTACTTGGCAGTTCTTTTGACAGAGCATTCCTGGACTAAACAAGAACTTCTTGCAGCAACAGAGCGTAGGTGGAATAAATAGGTTATTTGAACTAATTTTGTATTGACTCGGCTATGCATTACGACCTAATCAATCAAATGCAGAATCCAAACTAAGTTCATTAATTGAAAAAACACTATATATATATAGTGTGTTTCACCGGGAACCAAATCGATATGTATACAGAAAGCTATCCATAAAGAATTCTGAAAATTTGCCAATTTAGCACCGCTGCCACCATATGAAATTTTTGTTTTCAGTTATTATAAGTATTGAAGGAATAAGGAATTACGAGGCACAATTCATTAACATAGGTATTCTTTATTGATGCATACAGTACTACGTGTCTGGGTAATGACTGATTGGTCAATATATAAAGAAATAAAACATATGATGTACATATGTTACAACCAAGGTCGAAGGGGTCAGATCGACCAAAATGGTTATAAGTTAATGACACTTCTGGTTATACCGGAAGTAGGTATCAAATTGCTTATTTCAAATGGAACATCCTGTAGAAGTATATATATATATATATATATATATATATATATATATATATATATATATATATATATATATATATATATATATTAATATATATATATATATATATATATATATATATATATATATATATATATATATATATATCGCTAGTCGATTTCTTAGGTGTGTTGATATATAAATTATTACAAAATTGTGAAATATCTTTGTTATTAATAATTTTAGGTATAGGGAATGGTTATACAAATCAGAAGGTAATTTAATAGCAAATTTAATAATGCAAAAATATACATAGCATTCCATTAGAAATAAGAAAGTTACTAACGTTCAAAATTTGCCAACTTCACCCTAGATTTTATCAAGTAATTAGTTAGAAATATGGGAAATTTTGACAAGGAATAAATGAAACAATGTTTCAAGGTTACAAAAATCCAAACCGCATGCCAATAGACTTGTTGAAGACGCAACTGTCAAAATTTTACGAAAAAAATTAATAACTCGAAAACTGTTCATTTCAGGTAAAAAGAATGGTATGACAATTTTATTATAAATTACATAGGAAATTCAAAAATCAAAAGATATACGGGGTATTCCATTTGAAATAACAAAGTTGATATCACTTCCGGCAAAACCGGAAGTGCAATTTTCTTCAAAATAATTTTGAAAAATAGACTTAGTCAGATCATATTTTACCTGAAAATTTCATATCGATATCTTCAATGACAAAAAAATTATAGACCGATTACGTAGCTCTGGGTCACCCTGTATATACAGTGTGTCCACTATAAGAACTTACCACCCCTGTAAAATCGTTATTATTTGATCGATTCTGAAAATTTTTTTGTTGTTGGAAAGTTATATGAAATGTCCATCTAAGAAGGAAGTAATTATATTTTTAGGCTGTTATCGTGGTCAACAGCGATCATTAGGGATTTTTTTCTCAAAAAATAATGATGGATCATAAATTAGGATCACTTGAAACATACCTGTACCAATTTTTGTCATCATAGTATACAGTGTGTCCGAAAAAAATAATAATTTTTTTTGAATGTCTCTAAAAAATTGACTATTGTAGTATTTTTGGGAATAAGCAATTATGTTTTCTTATTAAAGATTACTCTATACATATCTGTACCGAAATTCATGATTTTGAAGGTAACTTATCTCTGAACAGGAAGCCCGAGAAAAAATAACATAAATATGATGATAAACCAATTTAAAATTATGTCGACAAGTTATTCTTAGTAAATATCGTAGTGAAAATCATATTATACAGAAATCAAGAAAGGTAATTTTGTATTTATTTAGGGTATGGCTACATCACAGGTATATAACAAGAAATGGTGTCATTTTTTCTTGAATCCTTTGTTGAGTCATACCTACTCATAGGGACACTTTATTTGTATCTGGCGGGATGTTTGGCACGTACGATCGGTCTGGCTGCTTGCATAAGGTATTTAAATAGTGTCCTGAGTATTGTATATAAAAATTAAGACTGAGAAAATAAGAAAAGTGAGTTGAGTTTTTTTCCATCTTTAGCTCCAAGGTAGCAGGTACCCATACATTGAAAGTACATAAGAACACTACTTCATTCCATAGATATTATTGCTGAGAAAATAAGTAACGTCTGGCGGCTCCGAGATCTTGGACTATTACGATGCTGGTTTGGAAGTCTTTCTAATGTTCCCTTGTTAATCAAAAAATCTGTTACATGGTTAATGTTACGTTGTGTTTGACGTCTGTTGAATTCATTAGCAGCTTCACGAAAAGTACGCGTTCTATCACCAACTAATCTTAATAATTCCACTCTTTCCCGTAAAGAATATAACATTTTTCGTGTTTTCCACGCCTTTGAAACAGTATAAACTACTAAACTATCATTAATTGGCAGCTAATAAATAACATAATATTTTTCACAGCACTTTAGTGGAGTACCCGTTCACGATGCTGTTACTGTGGGAACCTAAATTACTGGTCAATCATTTAACAAGAATAATAATTCTAATTTCTAGACGATTTTGATTCTAGATATTTTTGGAGAGTTATCAAGTTGTTCGTTTCTATACAAAATCGTTATAACATAAAATCTCAAGGCCGATATGGGACATCCAATAATGTACAACAGAAAATATGTTATAGGTACTAAGTATCAACAAAACTCAGTTCAATTTTACTCAATTTTCCGACAGACAAATTGTATATTTGAATGATAAAAATTGATACAGATATATTCAAAGCAACCCTAAATAATATTTTGTCACTAGTTTTTTTCCAAAAATACCACAATAGTACATTTTTTTATGACATATTGAAAAAAATAAAATAATTCGTTTTTCGGACACCCTGTATTTTATGATTCTGATTCAGAATCCATCACTATTTTTCGTGAAAAAAAATCCCTAATAGTACTTCTTGAAATATGGGTCAATAAAATTGGTCGCAGTTGGCCACGATAACAGTCCAAAAATATTATCACTTTCTTGTTGGATGGACATTTCTAATACCTATCTAACAAAAAAAAGTTTTTCAAAATCGATCAAATAATAACGATTTTACAGGGGTGGTAAGTCCTTATAGTGGACACACTGTATATATATATATATATATATATATACTCTTTTTTTTCAATAATATTTGGTTTATTACTTTGAAGTTATTGTAATGAAATTTTTTAAAGGTTTTCTGTAAAAATACCCATCAAATGTTATTTTTCCATTTTAGAATTAACAATTGACAAATTGGAGACTTTCATATCTCTTGTACTGTCAAAGATGCACATTGAGTGTCTCATTCATGGAAATGCAAGTAAGTCAAAAGCTTTGGAGTTAGCTAATATTGTTGAAAATCAGCTGGTTAGTTCCCTAAAGATGTGCCCCTTGTTACCTCGTCAGCTATTACTAAATAGAGAGCTGAAGTTGGAGAACGGGTGTTACTATCTTTATGAAGTCCAGAATGATATTCATAAGCCATCATGTATCGAATTGTATTATCAGTGTGGTATGCAGTCAACAGAATCAAACATGAAACTGGAATTGTTTGCAAAGTTGATTCAAGAGCCCTGCTTCAATATCTTAAGGACAAAGGTAATTTCATCAAATTAGGCATGGAGTAATAAATTTTATGCAACTATTTTTACTATTGATTTTAGCTTTTTAACATGATCCAGAATCACATTGTTTCATTATAAATATAATATAAGTCTTGATCTAATTTCGAAATTGGTTTGAATAACAAAGACTAGTTATAACAGGATGTCTACATCCTTAAAAAATTGGAAGTCCTGGAATTCTCAAGGAGTTTTGGGTTCACTCAGGGAATGTTTTCAAGTGTTATCAGCTTTTACCAAATTTGCTTTCTGAAAATGTAAAACCATTATTATTATTATTACGAAAGAAAAAAATCGTCAAGTATATTTCCAGAAATAATAATAATAAATACTGATAAATTCTTATGTAAAGGCAAATTGTTTGACAGCACTTGCACATGACGCAAGTTTTTCCAGAAACTCTCTTGAATGGTAAAAAGTTGTATTAAACTCGTGTGTCTAAGACATTGACAAAAAAAAACCTATGACACCAGAGACAAATCGTATCGCGATACACCTGGAATATCCTGAAATTATCTGGAAATTTTAGATCCTGACTAGAGTAGACATCCTGTATAAAGCGGTCATGCAACGTTCCTACTGTGTATGGTCTCTACTTCTTCATGAATAGTTATTCTTCTTGTACTTATGTCGCCTCCTTCTGAAGGTTGAGGTTGAGAATTTCATATTTCTCCCCATTAGTGCCTAACGCTAGTTAATGACAGGCACGACCTTCTTTCTTTACACAAGCGATTAAAAATAATCTTTTCTTAATAGTTTACAATTCTACCTAGGCTAGTCAACAAGTGCGTTTTTTCAACATTTTTCAGCAGTTTCAGGAAAATACGACAAGGTGTCAATCGATTCGGAATAGCATATAGTTGATTTTTGAAAAAAATTAAGTTCTGCTGGCGAAAATTATAAAAGTTATCAACAAAGATCTCAATAACTATTAGAGATTTTTGAAATCTAAACAAAGATTCGAACTCCCGGAACTGTAGGTCCAATATTTATAGTTTTCCCAAGCGGGCGAAAATACGGCCGAATATGGGTACTCTGGCTTGTGCAAGTCACGCC